>JAHBCN010023835.1:0-12327 GCA_019359885.1 Listronotus oregonensis | reverse complement strand
TAGTCACTTAAAACCCTTTTTACAGTGCCCAGTGACGCCGGGCCCCTTTTTATTATGCAGATCCCTTTTTTTTTATAAGGCCTCCTATTATTTTTTTTTGCAGGCAGAAAATATATTTCCTTTGATTACAAAACTGTGTGCCCTGGAATGGAGAAGGAATTCCCGTCATTACAAGCCCCATGCGACACCCACAAAATTCTCAATCCAATATTTAAAATTTCCCCAGTTTTTAAAAAGTAAAAATTTCCCCCCCAATTTTTTAAATTTAGTTGTGGTTATTTGGGGTTTAAAAATATCAAAAAAAAAAAAAAAAAAAAGGTATAAATTGCTCTTTAATTAGGCACTGATAACCAATTAATTTTAAAGAGGTTAAAAAATTAAAAACAATTTAATGAAGAAATAAGCTGTTCACTTTTACAAAACTTTTTTTAAAAAAAAGGGAAATAAAAGTTAAAATTTTGCTCAAAAAATCAAAAAAAAAATAAATTAAATTTAGCAAAAAATTTTTTTAATTTTTACTAAAAACCCCAAACCCCTTCCGGAGTCTATGGGGAAAACTACGACGTTAAAAATCATTAGATTTTTTTTTATTATAAATTGGTTTAAATAAAAAAAAATTTTTTTAAATTTTTTTTGGACTCGGATACTTGCCACTTTTTGTGACACTCGGTATGAATTGTTGGCCAATTATCTTATAACAAGGTAGCTTGTACCTTTTTTGCAGCTAATCTCTCACATTCCATTAACTAAATCCTAAACCCAAGTAAAGTGTCCGCTTAGCTTTAATCATTTTAATTACACCTTGCCTTAAAAGTTTGCAGAATATGTCAATCTAAAATTGACACCGAAAATTTAATCCCCCAAAAAAATGTACATTTCATAAAAACTATAGAAAACACGTTGAATTGTTTACAGAAATAGATGTGCTATAAATTTCTTGAACAAACCCCGAAAAGTATTTTCCCCAGGGAAAACAAAATTTTTCATTTCTTTGAAAAAAGCAAAAGAAAATTTTTCATAAGATATTTTTATCTGCAAAACCCTTTTCGATGGTCTAAAAGGGTAGGTAGGTAGGTAGGTTAAAAGGGAGTGGATTTTTTACCCCCTTCACTGCGACCCTCCCATTGTGGCTCCACCTTTTTATTTCCCCCAAGGGGACTGAAAGTAGGAAAAAAAAAAAGGAAAAACGGTATTTTCGGAATTTTTTAATTTAGTTATTTAAATTTTAGAAAAACAAAATTTTTAAAAAGAATAACTTTTTATCTAAAATATCAAAACAAACTTTTTTTTTTAATTTTTTCATTAGAAAGCTGGTAATTTGGGGGCCCCCCAACCCAAAAAAATATATTAGGTAATACGGTTTTAACCCTTTTTAATAAAGAATTTAGTTTTTTTTTGATATCCCACTAGTACATTTAATCGAGACAAAATTGAGATGAGTATTTCCGAGTTTAAAGAATTTAACCCATATTTAATACCAATTATTTATTATTTATTACATTGAAACCAAGTGTAGTGCTTACTTAAAAACTCGCTGATATTTTTCTACATTATTAATTTTTCCAATTTACAGCATTAAACGAATCCCCGAAAAAGGTTACTGGTTTTTCTTTTTTGGTTAATTTATATATCATTTTTGTAAGTATTTTTTTGTTTATTTTATTTTTGTTTTTATTGTATAAATGTAGTGTTATTTAAATTTTATTAAAAGTGTAAATTGAAATTTACTTTTAATTTTGCGTCAACATTTGTGTTCTTTCTCATAATATTCAGTAATGTTCTCTTGATGCTGTGGTGTACTTCTCATGACACTCGGTACTCAGACAATGTGGATCCGGCTATTCCTTGTATTTTTAGTTTTCTCTAGTGTTTACTATTTCATTATTAATTAAGAGTTATCAAAAATACAAGAAATGCTCCACCTGAGTCAATTAAAAACAATAATATTCTTCCATATAATTAACACTTATGTAATTTAATGCGTTTATATTGTAACATGATACCTTGTTATTTTCGTGAGGCAAGAAAAAATGCTTGGTTTAATTTTCATTTTTGTTTTATTTAAATCTCCTTTAGGTCAAATACCTGGTTCGTGGTTTGTTTTTTGGTGATAGACCGGACCTCGGTTATTTTGTATGTACCTGTGGTTTTTAGTATTGGTCCCTTTTGGTGTTTAGTTCCGTGGTTTCTTATAAACAAAGGGGGGAAATTATTTTTTTACCTCTTCCCTGGTTATGTGGCCTGTAATTAAAGTTTTTGAGCCTTTTTGAAACAAATTGGCTGAGGTGGTTATTTTTCCCTAGCCCAAAACTGCGTTCTTTTAAGTTTTTAATTCCTGGCCTTTACTAATCCTTAGTTCGTTATCCAAGTCCATTTAAAACGCTGCAATTTTCTGTTAATCCCTCCAACACTCCCTTGCGGCTGTATTATTATCGGCCTGCCCGTTAGATCCCATGGTCCGATACTTTGGTAATCGTCGATACTTTCCGTCTTGTCTTGGTTAGAATTTAGTTGATAAAACTGCCGGTGATTTTTTCTTAACAACCTTTTTATATCCCTACTAGCTGTTCCACTGTACCAAAGAGTTTTCAACCGTAGTTTGATTTTGCTTATTTTTTTTAAAACGTAATTAACAAAATTTGCCCATTATCGTCGAAAGACTGATAAACTAATTGCGTCAATTAATGTTTATGCTTATTTTCCGTGATCCAAGATGGTAAACCAAAGATACCGCTGTTTTAAACAAATTTTTCCGCCATATTTATTTTCCGGATTACTATTATTTTTTTAAATTTTCGTTGGGTTATTTTCCTTAACTAAATCTTTTAGTCTTTCGTTCGGAGAACGGATTTAAGGGAATTCAATAGCTTTTTATAACTGAATATGATTTTTTAAGTTTGGGTCTTAGCAGATGATGGACCTCTTTTTTTTAATTATAAAACTTATTTTTAACTTCCCTATTAAATTAAATTATTTACTCAATTAAATCATTCCGTTCTTTTGGTTCTTTTTTTTTGCAAATTTAACTGAGATACGAGGACTCATCTTTTAGCGAATTAAAACCAAAATCAAAAAATTAAAAAAATAATAATTTTAATAATAAAATGTTTTTAAACTTATAAGACTTTAACACAATGTTCATAAAAAAATATACAAATAATAATAATAAAAAAATGTTTTTTCCTAATAAACTTAAATAACTGCTGTCTTTTCTGGGTTGAGGATTGATCCTTGCTGTGGGGTTATGTCCAACGCTGTTCATGCTGGTTCTGGGATTCTCAAACTAGCTTTTGCTTGGAGTTTTGAAATACATACTTTGAGAGATTCTTCTTGTTGCTTTCGATAGGTCTGATGGTAGGCACTTGGATGCTTTTTTTGTTCCACGATGAAATTTGAAATATATCAGAGTCAGTAATTTCCCATGTTTGGAAGATGATTTGCCCATATTAGCGTCTATTTACCATATCCTGGAGGTATGTACTTTTCCTGACTTCCCAAATTAACTGGTAGGATCCATGTGGTGTACTTCTCGGAAGGGTCGCCATGTGGTGTACTTCTGCCTTGTACTTGGTTGTAGTTTTTTGGTACAGTCAAGAAGTCAAACAAGAGACTTTGTATAAAACATACTTTAATATAACTATATAAAAAATGGTATAAAACTTATCTTACTGCATCGAAATGCATCTAAATATATCTAATCGTATCTAATCTAAATTGTATAAATCAAGTTATTATATACATATTTAAACATTAAACAAACATATAAATGTTATATAAACTAATATTTAAATAATAACATAACATAAAATAACTACCTATTAACCTTCACGGTCAATGGCTTAATACGTGCAATAGACTGATGACCTAACAAGTACTAGGACTAACCTTTCAAGATTATATCTTAGCCTTTTGTTTCAACCATAATCCATTACAATGCTCTGTAAGGTTTCGCGGACCTCTGGGTGCAATACATCCCTAGTGGTCATCTTAGGTAGGTTAGGTTAGGTTAGGTTTAAAGTGAGTGGACTTTTACGCCCTCCACCGCGACCGCTCGGTCTATTGGGTCTCACACCTATATATATTTTCCCAATAGGATCAGACAAATCTGAGAGAGCTCTTTCACCTCTCTTTACTGTGCCCTACCGGACACGAGCACAATATTGTTCTGGTGTCCCTGGCTCCTGGAAAGTATAACGAGCAGACGATTGATCCGCATGCCCTCTCCCGGTATAGTGACGTGGGTAGCTACCAGGTCCTATTACAGGAACCAGATGTACCTTCTGAGGCCGTATCTCCAGCCTTTCCCTATGAAAACGGTTCTATCCTCTTTCTGTTTAAAGTAGGGAACCCTTTTCCTATAAAAGCGTTTCTGTCCGCCTTCTGTTTGGATTCAGGGATCCTTCCCTAAGCACCTGCTTCTTCGGGATGGATGAGCCCTTCCCCGTGAAACAGGCGCCTGTAACTTCAGGCACCTTTCGAAATGGATTTACCCATTTCGCACTTTGTCTACTTGTGACCTTTGTCACTTTTTTCCTATGAAAGCGGTTCTGTCAGCTTTCTGTTTGGAGCTGGGAAGTAATAGTTCACCACGGCACCGCCCGCATTACTGCGTAAGGCTAGATACTCTGAGAGGTCGCCCTGTATCTCAGAGGCACGTTGCGTTGGAGACACCTGTTTAAGGACAGGATGTCATTTACTCATCAGCACGGTATGCTAACACCTTGAGTTAAGCCTTGTGTTCGTCTTAGCTTCAGATTCCGTCCCATACGCTAGTTGTTGGAGTTGCCGATAACCACGACATCGACATGCGAACACAACGGTGGGTCATTTTAGGTACCCACTAGGTACACCATTGACTCCCAATGGATTGTGGGTTAATACAACTACCAGGGGTCCTTCAGGGGAGTCTTTTTTGAATAACTGTCGTATTGATACAACCAAGAGCCCCTGTTTTTAGGGGGTGCCTCAGCCAGGTGTTGCTAGGTCCTGACAGTGCTCTAAACTTCCTCGTCGGTTAGTTGTGTTTGCTTTATCCGTTGTATTAGTTCTTTTGTGTCAACAATGTGAGCAGGGGCTGCATCATTGATCGGAGGTGGTACCAGTCGCTCCCACCGAATCAGTTTTGCCTTAGAGTCCTTTGTCTTAAGCCAGGTCAAGGCCTGAGAGTCGGTTCGTAGTACAAACGGTCGATCCTCCAAGTACGACCGGAACCTCTTGATCGCCCTAATCGTTCACATGATAGTTCTGCTACATAGGATTTAACTTCGCGGAATTGTACGAAATAATTCGCCTTTCCCTGTTGATCACCACATCGGAACGGTTTGCTGTTTCTCAGGAGGTTGGTCAATGGTTCGAGCACCTCCGAGACGTGATCCACTTACTTTCTGATGCAATTAGTAGTCTCTAGAAAGCTCTGGGATAGAAAATTTTAAATGTGTTTTAGGTGTTTCGTTTGCGATGTTGTATTATTTTCTGTGATCCTGTGACCAAGAAAATTCAATTTATCTTCATAAATGTTTAATGTTGGTTGTGTGGTCCGGGAGTAGCCAAAAATTTTGCCAGCCGGACGGTTATTTCTGGAGGTGAGTGTATATATATCCAAAGGAATTACCTTTTTTAGTTTTTATTCCAAACCAGCTTAACTTTTAAATGGTCTTTGTTGGCATTTAAATAAAAGACTTTTTTTACAAAAAAAATCATACCCTAACTAGAACATTTTGCGTGTACCAGTGCCCCATTTGTCAAATTTTGAAAAGTAAAAAATTGAAAATTCCTTTTTACAGCTGACAAAATTTAACATATGGACTGTTGTTAAACCCAACGTATTTTCAAAAATCCAAAAATGTATGAATATATCTGTCTTACTTGAAAGCGAAGGTTGAGGCCGTTTCCGGTGAAACTGGAAGTCACCAGTAGTGACGTGACTTGTCAAGAAACGGCAAATTTGACATTATATGATATCTTCAAGTTTCATTTTTCTATCTATGTGCAGAAAAAAAAGATAGTGACCATGCTCCTAGATCGCCCGGTATATTTAATTAAAGGTAGTTGCCGATAAATTTGCCAGGCAACCCTACTGTAATCTATTTAACTACCATGTATCATTTATTAAAATTATTTTTTAACCAAAAAACAAATACCTGCAGATTTAAGCTGCCAAATTTTAGACTACAAGAAAAGAGTTAAGATTATTGTTAAGTTCTATCTTCACCATTTAAGTTCTTGGTTGAGATCTCAGACGTATTTTATTTAATTTTTTTATACCTAATATAAACTATTGTGTAAATAAACACTAATTTGTTGAAAAGACATTTAAAATTATTTATAAATTAGTGAAGCTAAACAAAAAATCCCGGTATCTACAAGGGTTTATATTAATAAAGGCGATTAATGATCGAGACCATTTATTGGCGGATAGTAGCAAAGAAGTTAAGAGTTTTAATCATTAATCGTCCAGTAATGCGGGAGTTGGTTTAAGGTTTTTTCGGTGATCGTTTTGTTATCAAATTTTGGAAAGCATAATTTTACTTGAATTTTTAAATGTCTTAATGTTAATATTCAACCGACAACCAGTTGACAACATTATGTTAAGTACAAAGACACAAATTAAAAAAATACTTATAAATTTAGAGTTTAAAAATAAAATTACTTGGCTATGGTAAATAGTAAATAAACTTCTAAATGGTGCTTATTGTTGTCTTTCTCATGGCAATGATCTCGCTTTATTTGGAAAATATTACTACTAATTGTCGTTATAACGTGTGATTTCTTCTTCGTTGATGGTTATTAATTTCGTGAAGTTAAAATGGTCTAGACTACTTTTAATTTCCGGCTACTGTTTACATATACCTGCAATATTTAAATTAATGACCAATCTGGCGGGTAAAGTCTAGAAAACATAATTTTTACTTTGTTATAACCATGATACTTATTCAGCAGATTGTGTACCGTCAATTTATGTTATAGGCATAGTATCAATAAAAACTGAATTAATTTTAGGATCATCTCAAATAACTTATCATCGGATATTTCTTTAAAATTTAACTTAAATGTGCTTTTATTTCATTAAAATATACTACTCTTATATGACTGACTGACAGTTGTGGTCCTACTGTTCGAAATTGGACAGAACAGTTTTTACTTGGCTGAAAGATCACCAGGAGTGGCTGGGAGTTTGATAATAAGATATGAACGGATGATAAGTAGATGTTCATATATATATTTAGAGTGGAGGTTCACTAAGTATATTTAATTTGGTTTTTAGCATGTTCTGTTCCTTTTTGCTTAATAATTACAATTACTTGTCATCATTAGCACTACTATTAACCATCATAAAAAGCATCGCCTTTGTAGAATGTATGAAAAAACAGAAAAATATACTTCTTTGAAAGTATTAGACAATGTTATGGTTTTAATAACACTAAAATCTTGGACTTCCATTATCTTTATTTGTTAATTAATACACAACGTTTCGGTTAGTAATGTATCTTCAACCGTTTTCAAGTGATAACTAAAAACTATTCTTAAAAGTTACGACTTATATACTGTCCATTGTTCACCAAAGCTTGACAGATTTTTCACGGTTCAGCAACAGCTGCCAGATATTTGGAATATCGACGCTAGGCTTGCTAAATACATTTTTATTGTTTACAATTATTACAGCATTCTTAAATTTTCTTTCCTTTCAGTGGATTTCTTTATAAATAATTTGTGCCTCTGACCATAGTATGCGGTTTTGTTTTGACCATGCGTGCTCCGCAATCCCTTATATCGACGTTTCACCTCGTTCCGTATGTTTTTTGTGTTCTTTAACTCTAATTTTAAGTGTATTTTTTGTTTCCTCGATGTATACCTCATCACATTTACAGAAAATTTGATAAATATAGTCATTTTTTGAAACATTGTTGTTCGGTCTCGTCTTAGTAAGAATACTTCTTAGAGTGGTTTAGAATTCAAGTGCTGTTTTAATGTTATACGGAATGGTCATAAAAATTTGGTCCTGTGGACTCTTGTTCAAATTAGAGTTTTTTGTCTCATATTGATATTTGTCGATTGTTTCCTTAACCAATCTCTCACTGTAGCCGTTCTGCTTAAGATCCCTAGTTATATGACTTATTTCGTCTTGCAGGAATTCCTTACTGTTACATAAGGTCACTGCGCGGTTATATAGAGTACGTATGACCCTTTGCTTCGTACCGTTAGAGTGATTTGAATTCTGGTGTAAAAATTGCCCAGTCCTACTCTTACTATACTCTTTTGCTATGGTATCTTTGCACTTTATTTTTGAATGATCCGGTGTCCAGAACTCAATTTTTCACCACTATCTAGGGGTAGTTTTGGTCCTAGAGGGTAAATTTTAGTAGGGAAAAACTTTTTGACCACTAATTTGGATCTAGCGTTGATAAGTACATTTGAATACCATGGTTGATCATCTGGCATCCAGAAATTCAGCTTTCACTCCTTTTAGGGGTAATTTTCTGGGCTCTTGGGATCTTTACCTTAATAAATCCAAAAAGACCAAGTCTACCGAAATCTAAAAGAAGGTTATACATTTTTTGCATAAGACTTAATTTTTTTTACTTGGCCATTTTTCCAGATATCCGAAAATGTGTAAAATAAATTCTTAAAAAGATTATCCGTATTCTTTGAATGATTCTAAATAATTTTTATTAAATCAAATTTTTCCTGCACGTTTTATGAGTAAGAGTCCCTTTTGCGTAAAAAAATTTGAAAGATTTGGCCGTTTGTGGGAATAAAAAAAATATTGCATCTTATTTTCAGGCAGTTTTTTTAACAAAAGAAAGATTTTGAGCAAAGCTTTCAGTGGATCATTTATGAGTCGAAAACTCGTTTTTTTTTTATAAAAATCAAGGTTTGGAGACTAATTGCCGGAAAATAAAAATCCAATTTAAAAATCCAAAAAGGGAAATCGATAGGCAAATTAAAGACGAGCATTTAAAAAAATGAGCTTAAACTGTTGAACCATATGAGCTGTAAAGAAATTTGGGTAGAACAGTGACAGTGAGTAAACTTTTAAATCTGACTGTTGCGATACAACTACCTTAGTTTAAAGTAGATACGTATTATTTAGCACAAATTCCATTTCAAGTGCCAAAGATATATTTTAGCGGCAACAATAGCCACTTCAAACAAAGCTTCTAATTTTATTTATTTTACATTCAACGATTATTCTTTCTATTTTCAGTTTTGTCTGTCTTATCAGCTTTGACGTATAAGTAATACAACCAGTGGCGCAGCTATCGGAGAGCTAGGCAAGGAAATGGAGGCAGAAGTCAAGTTTAGAGCAATATTTTGTTTTTTAATTATATATTTTTTGATCTTATTAACATACACCGTCAGTGGCGGATTTAAGGTATGTCCATATCTCTTTTATATTTTAACCGATTTTTTGCATATAACGCAAAAATTGCATTTTTATACTTACGTCACTTCTCTTCTGGGATGGTGGGATATATATATATATATATATATATATATATATATATATATATATATATATATATATATATATATATATATATATATATATATACTATCAATAAACTTCACTTTTTAATTTTGTCTTAAAACGAATGTTTATTGATATACCAATACACTATTTATGGAATAGACATCATAATTGAAAAAGAAACAAAATGAGACCTTATAACTCAAAATTAATCGAAATGTTACCGAGATACGAAAGCCCACATATGAACAAAGCGCTTCAGATAAGTAATGCATTTGACCCCGCTTTACAGGCTAATGTATCCACCTAACTAAACTCCTTAAGGGCTCAAATTTTGCCGCCTCTATCGACCCCTATAATTCGATTCTCTACTTCATAATCATATTATTTACAATTTATTTGCCAGTGTCTGAGCTAATAAAAGCTCAATCATGTACCACTAATAGGGCGGTTACCAAACTGTAAGTAATATTTTTACATATTTCACAATATTTTCAATTATCCGGTGAAACATATTAAATGTAAATTTAATGTTTTTGTGGACCTAATAATATTTAGGTATATAACTGTGAATATTTTTAAGACGTTGAAAAAAATCTAACCCCAAATTTGCCGCCCTTAAAATCTGCCACCCTAGGCTTCAGCCTACTCAGCCTGCTGGTAAATTCACCATTGCACTAAATACAACCAACCAAATTGACATTATTTTTTTTATTTTTATTTAATATACTTTTTTATACTAGATTGGTGTATTAAATAAACAAAAATAAAAAAAGTCTGTGAAACCATGACTAGTACACTTAGTGATAAAGATTGACAACAACATTACTTTGTCAAGTAGGGTATAAATAAGTAAAAAGTTGTTGCAAAATCATGCAATTCGTCAGTTTTCTACGGGTTTTAATAGTCAAAAAGTGCGAGACAAAATGATCAAATTTGCTTTGACTTTTTTAGTTGCCTTGACTTTAACACAAGTAAGTAAAATTATTCTTATAAAAATATATGCTTTTTTATGGTTTCAAGTTTTGCAGGTTGGTTTCAAAGGGTTGATATACATACATATTTATATATATATATATATATATATATATATATATATATATATATATATATATATATATATATGATATATAATATATAATATATATATATATATTATATATATATATATATATATATATATATATATATATATATAGATATATATATATATATATATATATATATATATATATATATATATATATATATATATAATATATATATATATATATATATATATATATATATATATATATATATATATATATATATATATATATATATATATATATATATATATATATATATATATATATATCCACCATCCAGAAGAGAAGTGACGTAAGTATAAAATGCAATTTTGCGTTATATGCAAAAATCGGTTAAAATATAAAGAGATATGGACATACCTTAAATCCGCCACTGACGGTGTATGTATAAAAATAAAAAAAATATATATATATATATATATATATATATATATATATATATATATATATATATATATATATATATATATATATATATATATATATATATATATATATATATATATATATATATATATATATATATATATATATATATATATATATATATATATATATATATATATTTATATATATATATATATATATATTTATCTCTTCGCGGAATGACTGGTTTACCCTAGGTTTGACCAAAGCCTTCGGGCAAACCCCGAAATAAATTCCAATTTCGGCCTTTGACTAAAGTATTTTTAGTCAAACCTAGAAGTTCGTAACTTTTCAGTCAAACGTCGAAAGTAAAATAATCTGTTTCGGGCTTTGCCTAGTCGATTCTAGAAGCGACTGGCTGACTCGGTCAAACGTCGACTGTACTTGTTACAGGTTTAAATAAGTTTATACTTGCGGTTAGTTGTGGTTAGTTGTAAATGTAAGAGATCTGACGTATTGTGCAATTCTAAATGTCATAATGCCTCACCAGGTCTGAATGAAGACTATTTTTTTTTAATTTTAACTCTGACAATATAACAACAATAAACATTAAAATTAAAAAAAACGTTTTATTACATCTAGTTTAACAAACTAAGACTTTCTAATACCTAATTGAAGTTTGACTGGGCAAACACCGATTTCATTAAATTGAGTTTTGACGTTTGCCTGACCAAATTAGTTTTACTAGTATTTAGCAAAATTCTTAATTATTATTACTAAATTAAAAACAACAACAATTAAAATATAAAAAAGTTAAATCAAAGGTGGAACATCCTCCAACCACATTTAGTTGGGGGCTAAGTCTAAACTATTTTAATTTTAAAATAAACCCTGAAAATGTGGTTGACAAAAATCCGTCTAAAGGTGGAAAACTAAGTTTATTATTTTAGTTTTTACTCCTAAGTCTAATCGCCGCGCCACAGAAAGGAGCATGACCTAAAAATACCAACAGATTAAAAATCAGAAAAATAGCACTGTTTATAGATCGTCACATCAAAGGAAAAGTGACAACTCAAAAAAGGTTACAAAAAGTGGCCATCAAAAAAATCTGAGAATTTCAAAATGTTACTAAGTAAGCAATAATGAAATATTTTTTTTACACCAAATAACCAATGGTTGACCCCATTGATAGCATATTATGATTTTTAGATTATTTTAATGTTAAGCTGAAACAGACAATCTTCTCTAATTTTTTTGGCTTGTCACTTTCAAAGCTATATCTTTTTTTTTCTTACACGTTAATAGTAGGGTAATTGAAATTTATAAAAAAATTATTTTAACAACAAGAGTCACTTTTCTTATAAAAATTCTTGTACAAATATCATCAAACTTTGTGTTTTA
>JAHBCN010023834.1:0-12279 GCA_019359885.1 Listronotus oregonensis | reverse complement strand
TTTTTTTGCAGATTTTTCATTACTTTCGGTAATTATTATTTACTTTACACAAAACGAATTGAGAGAAAAGCTTTAAACAAAAAATAACTAAAGACAAAACACATAAAAAATATTCAGAGTTGACTGAAACGTTTAAACCGGCAAAGACAATTTAGTTTTTACTATAGACGCCCAGATCCTTTGTATAAATACTCTTTGCTGACAATCGAATTTTATTGGAATATTTTATTTTTATCTGCCCGAAGCTAGGCAATGTTGCCGTTTTTATTAGGTTTATAATAATTATTGTGTTTTAAATTATAATTTAACATTCAATTTTTTGTTAAATTAAACTTTTTTATGTGAAAAAGAAGTAAAAAATATGTATTTGGGGGTCATATGAAACATAAATATAGAATTGCTCAAAGTTACTGCATAAATTTAAACTTTCTATGTAGGCCAATAATTAGAAAAAAATTAAACGCAAAATTCATTTGTATTATTGTTTATATTTTTAAAATATTTTCAACCAGCTTTTTTGCCAAATATCCTGATTGGCAAAAAAGCATAGATCGAATATGCATATAAATTTGTGACTATTTCTAATAAGATTAAATCCAGACCATGATTGAGTGGGACTTCAAATAAAACGCCATCGGTATTCTGTTATCTTGTTACTTTGGTTTGACCAAAAATTTCTATTAAAACAAAACAATGTTTGTGTGTTTTTCTATTTAAAATTAAACATAAGCTTTTGAATTTGACAGAAAATATGAAAAGATAAAACACTTTGTGAAAGGCTAGTCCAGTGAATGTAACTTAAAAGAAATTATACTATTTACAAATATTCATAGACATTTTAATAAACGCACCTAAAAACGTCAGCAAGAATAAACGTTATAATGTCTTATTATTACCAATAAAGAAAAAATAGAACGCAAAAACAAAAACACGATATGCAAGATATTAAATAAGAATAAAAGTTGTTTAACTCTAGAAAACTAGTAATTATTGTGTTATTAAATTGTAGAAAATAATCGATATTTTAATATTAAATAAATAATAATTTTTGTTGTATAATTCCAGCATTTCTTGTTATGCGCGAATGTCATAAAATAAAAAATAAAATTTTAAAAATTCTAAATCATATTTAACATCGTGTATCCCATCAACTATAAATATATTTTTGAATCAAATTTAAATTTTGCAAAATAAATATTTACATTATTAAAATTTTATTATTATACAGAAAAAAATTAAAATTATCATTATTACAACGAATTTGACCTATTTTCCAAAGAAACAACTTTTATTTACTGTTACCATAGTTATAGGTTTGGCAACAGTGTTAGTTTGTTTATATAACAGCGTACGTATTTTCTCTCGATGGACGCCTTTTGTGCGTCTGTGGTGAAAACTACGATTGTTACCGGTCGTTTTGAGCGGATAAAAATTATCGTATAGAATTTGTATCCGATTGAATCATAGATTTAAACGTTGAGTCGTTGATTCTCATGTATTCTTTGCCAAGTAAAATTGGGCAGCTACTATGCAACCTTAATATAACGATCCTCAATATAACGAATTTTTCAAAATCCCCTAGAACTGTCCGTAAAGCTAATGTAAAATACACCTTTACATTACGAATACATACATGTGGCCCAAATTGGGTATACATATATGGGTATCTTGGAAACTATAGGAAATAGAAAATTGGTTAAATGGGAAAAGTTGTAGGGTACTTAATTCCTAATCCAATGCCGCTTAGTGAACGATTTTATTTTTTTTTTGGTGTTAAGATATTTTTAAAAAATCGAAAAGTTGCATTTTCGCACATAATACTTGGGACGTTCAAAATCTACTAACAAAAAGTTATTGCAAAACGATTTTTATCTTTGGGGATAGTTAAAAATAAAGTGTATGAGTTTAAACCCTCTGAAACTATAGAACAACTGTCTCTTATAGTTTTCAAGATACCCACACATGTATACCCAATTTGGCCACACTGTACAGGGTGTTTAATTATATTTACGTGGCTTCTGAGGCCTTTTTTTTTAAAGACAGAAAAAATGTTTTGTATAAAAATTGTAGGATTTTTTCCATATTATCTTTTGAAATTATCAGTAAAAAAATATTGCAATAAAAAAATGGAAGAATATAGGCAACTTTTTTAAATGTAACACCCCGTATATTGTGCGCTACAACGAACGATCTATTTTTCTGATTTCAAATATATATACATTGATGATATTTGGATGAACCATTTTTGATATATTTTAGATTAACAAAAAAGTTTTATATTAGTATCAAGAAAGCCATAAAAACAATACAATTGTTATGTTGCTGAATTTAGTGAGAGTTTTCTCTGGACCAATAATGTTTATTTTTGTGGTTAAACATTCCTGCTAAAGTAAAGGAAGACTTTTTGGTAAATATAATTTTATTTAAAAACTTTGGATCCTGCTGCATAAACCTAGCTATTTCCAATGCATACTTAGGTTGGTCCTGCATGTTTTGTTCAGGAAGATTCTGAACGAACAAAAATTTATAGGGATAAAATTTGTAAAATTTTAAGGTTAAATAAATTTTATAATCTGTTTTATTAAGTTCAGATGCCGCATCCAAGATTGGTATTTCAGGATTTTCTAAAATTATTAAAAGTAGTTAGTGCTAGTTCAATATTGTATTGTATTGTATGTGCCACAGAAGGGCTCAGGTCCATAGAATGGTCTCTGTGCTCCTTCCTTGGCGAGTTGATCGGCAATTTCATTGCCCTCCACTCCTTCATGTCCTGGTACCCATCCAGAGTAACTCTGTTGTGTTTGGCCAGTTGGTTTAGTGATTGTCGGCATTCCCAGGCCAGCTTTGAATTAAAGAGCATGAAGTCAATGCCTTCAAGCAGCCTGCTGTCCATAAAATATATATGGTTGCGCTCGAAGGCCTTTTTGCACATTCAGAAGCGCAATATCAATGCATGGATTTCAGCTTGAAGATGGAGGAGCCTTGCCGAGAGACTTTGATAGTCTGCATCTAGGTCCAAAGACACCAGCTCCAACCCCTTGTTCCATCTTAGATCCATCAGTGTACCAGACAAGTGAGCCTTTTCATGCCTTTGGTTCATTCACACTCATAGTTTGGTGGTCTTGAATAACCACTTCAAAAGAGCGCTGGAAGTCCCGCACTATAGGCATCATGTCCGTGGGTTTGGTCAGAGCTTCAATCTTGATTTTTTCCAAAATTTTAAGGTGACCAGTCAGGTCTCCTGACTTTATATTTTGTGTCTGGATTACTCTGGAGGCACTCAGTATCGCCTCCCTCTTTATGTGCAGGTGCAGGGGAAGGAGGTTCAACATTGTTTCCAGAGCTGCCGTTGGGCAAGTTTTCATTGCTCCAGTAACTCCCAGACAGGCAAGTCTCTGCAGTTTCAGAAACTTTCCTTGTGTAGTTTTTCCTCTGTTTTTGGCCACCAGACCAGTGAGGCATAAGTAACTATAGGTATTACAACTGTAATGTATGACCAGTAGATCATTTTGGGTTTTAGACCCCATGTTTTACCACATAGTCTGCGGCACGCCCATAGTGCCGTTGATGCTTTTGCGATAGTCCTTTTTATTTGCGAGTTCCAATTGAGTTTCTGGTCAAGGACAATTCCCAGAAATTTTACTTCTTTAGAAAGTTTGATCGTAATGCCGTTTAACATAGGAGCTATAAACCTTGTTTTCCTCCTTTTTGTAAACGGTATTATAATTGTTTTACTTGGATTGACATTTAGCCCTTCCGTTGAGCACCAGTTCTCAACCAAGTTTAGGGCCGCTTGCATGCGAGCAGATAATATGCCATCATGCCTGCCCCTGATGGTGATTACGAGGTCGTCTGCGTAGCCTTGTACATCGAAGCCTCTTGCTGACAGCTCCGCCAGAAGCCGATCAACCACTAGGGACCAGAGCAGGGGCGATAGTACTCCACCCTGTGGACATCCTTTACCGCTCTGACCATTGCAGTCGCGTCCCCCATAGCAGAGCTGATTTTGCGGCTTCTTAGCATGGCTTTAATCCATTTAATCGTTGAGGGTTCAATGTCCTTGATTCTGCTGCTCTTTGTATGGATTCGAATGAGGTGTTATCAAACGCACCCTTATATCAAGAAATGCACACATAGCCGCTTCTTTTGCATCGAATGTCTTTTCTTTGTCTCTGACTAGACATTGTAGAGCATTGATCGTTGATTTTGCCGGTTGGTAGGCAAATTGTTTTGGATGTAGTGGAGCTTTAGAGATAAATTCGCTTCTTATATGCTGGTCAATTATTTTCTCCATAGTTTTAAGGAGAAAAGAAGATAAGCTAATGGGGCGATAGGACTTCGGCTCATCCATAGGACGCCGACCGGCCTTTGGTATGAACGCCACCTTAACTTTCCTCCAGTTTTGTGGTATGTAGCCCAGTATGTAACTGGCTTTAAATATTGCTTGAGGTTCGTAGTATTCTCTATGCCCTGCTGTAGCAGGGCTGGAAATATGCCATCCATACCTGGGGATTTATAGGCTTGGAAGCTATTAACCGCCCATTTTATTTTATTATCTGTGAAGATTTTACCTGCTAGACTTTTCCCTTCTTCGCTGGGGAGTGGTTCGTCCCATGTTGGGTTTTCCTGTATTTGGTTATCTTCTATGTTGGTAGATCCTGAAAAGTGGGTTTTTAACCAAATCTCCAAACTTTCTCTTGGAGTCTCAGCATAGCTGTCATTGGTCTGTCTTTTAAGTAGTCCAATTCCGTTTGAGTGGTCTCGTGCTAGGACCTTTTGGAGTCGCACTGCCGGGGTAAGAACATTTTTCCCTTCTCAGAACGTTCTCCATGTTTTCCTTTTAGATTTCCTCAACTCTTTGTTATATTCAGTAAGGGCTCTGTGATAGTTGTCCCAGTTGCCCGATGTTTTTGCTACATTAAAGGCTTTCCTAGATTCAGCCTTTAGTCGGTCAATAGAAAAAGTATAATAATTATTCTGAAAAACGAGGATATCCAAAACTTTGTTTTCATTTCGTGCTGCAGTCCTTTTCTTCATTTTAAAGCTTTTTTGTTCAATAAACTTTCTTACTATGTATTTAATAGTATCTATAGATGGTACCCGTTGTTAAGAATATAAAAAGTAATATTCCCTTTGTACTGTCGTCACATTATTATTGTTACCATAAAAAGACGCATAATAGCGACTTTTTGTTCTTCTGAATAGCCCATCCACAAAAAAGCAATACAAACTACTTTTAATGATTAAAATGATAAATTTCAACTTTTTATAATATCAATACGTCAAATTTATTAAATCATTTTTATTGTTTTTATAGCTTTCTTGATACTGATACTGATTTTTTTCAATTTACTTATATTTTAAGCTTAAATATCTTTAAAATGGTTCATCCAAATATCATCAATGTATATATATTTGAAATCAGAAAAAAAGATCTTTTATTGTAGCGTATAATATACAGGGTGTTCCATTTAAAAAAGTTGAATTTGCCTATATTTTTCCATTTTTTTATTGCCATATTTTTTTACTGATAATTTCAAAATATAATATGGAAAAAATCCTACAATTTTTATATAAAACATTTTTTCTGTTTTTAAAAATAAAGGCTCTAGAAGCCACGTAAATATAATCAAAGACTCTGTACATCAAAAACCTCCTTATAACGAAATTTTAATCATTGCAGACATTTAACGAATATTTTCTAATTTTCTTCAGTTTCGTTATATCGAGGGTACACTGTATAATTTTAAAATTGTAATTTATCTTTAAAAAGTTCAAAAACAAAAAAAAACTTAAAGGTTTTTAAAGAAAATAAACATGTTAGTTTTCTGATTTGTTTATCGTTTATGGAAGGAAACATCCCCTTAAACAAAATTTTATTTGAGGGTTTTATTATCAAAATCTGCGATTTTCATAACTCTATCAAAAATATGAAAGTAAAAGCGAATCACCCTTAAAGGAAATATTCGAAATATTTAATAACACGACTTTTCTTCGCAATCCTCGAATATTCCGGATCAAATAATAGGGAAAATATTCTGCAAAAGCGTACAATACAAGCTTAATAAGTATAGATATTGGAATTAGGGGAGGTATAATGCAAACGTTAAAAAAATCTTTATACAGGGTGACCTATTTTTTTTTTCTTGGGACAGTCCACGAAGGCTGATGCCTAAGTACTAACGTACCGTGGGTGTCTTAAGTGTGGTGAGAGGAAGTTTGATCACACTGGACTTAAATATTTGGAGATTGGGAGGAGAAGGAAAAACTTCTGCCTGCAGCAGGTTCTATAGTCTTCACATTCTAGGATGAAGAAACGAAGAAAGCGGGAAGCTCGGGGCCTCTCTAACTGAACTGTAAAAGAATGCGTAAAAGTTGCACTATGTGTTGCTCTGTTGAAAGCAGCCAGAGAAGGAATTATACTGGCCAACTCCTCTGAGAAGAAGCCGTGAAAATACCTATAGAAGAGCGACGAATCCCCTACTGCTCGACGGTGGGCAAGAAGAGGAAGCCTTTCTGTGAGCGTGGGATCATTAATAAGACGAACGGCTCTTTCTTTAAATGGAGTCCAGAATGCTAAGTGTAGTAGGGGACGCCATTCCCCAGACATGAGAACAATATTCTAAAGAGGGTCTGATTTGAGATACATACAAAGTATACAGATTGGAAGAAGAGAAATTCTTTCTGGAAGAGGAAGCCAAGCTTTTTTGAAGCTGCCAAGGCTATACATGTAATGTGTTTGTGCCAGTTGAGGTTATTCTCAAAAGTAACGCCAACAAGATTAAACGACTCTTTGTTCTGCAGAACTTGGCCGCTCATATGTAACTGAACAAGATTTTTGGCGCCCCAATCCAAGATAAGTTTGAGGTCTTGTGAAAAGATATCTGCATTAACCTGCGCTTGTTTTCCAAATCAGAATAACATGGTGGCTTAAGAAATCGAATACTAGAGTGGAGGGTACTATCGTCAGGAAAACTATGAATGGGATTGATTGCGTGATAGATCGTTAATGTGTAGAAGAAACATCGTGGGTGCCAGCCCTGAGCTCTGGGGCACCCCAGCACTAATTTAGTAGAAGATATACGTCGATTAGAAAGGAAACTGAAGAGCCAAGCGTAAAGCTTAGGTGAAAGACCGTAAGAAGGAAGTTTGTTAAGAAGCCCATCATGCCCGACCTGATCCAAAGCTTTGGATATGTCAAGAGCAACGATCTGGGATTTACCAAGAAACTCAAGGGACTTGTTCCAGTTGTGTAAGACAAAGAAAAGAAGATCTTCTGTGACGGAATTCATACTGTCTATCATGTAAGATCTTGTGTTTTCCAGATACTTAAAGATTTGGGAATTAATGAATTTTTTCCATTACTTTGCAAACAACAGAAAGAAGAGATATAATCAATACCTACATCACCGATAAACAAAGAATTTGTATTATGGCAATTTTTAGATAAATGTTATATATTTTGATGCTTTGAAATCATATTTGAAAAAAAAAATAGGTACCTATAGATATACTGACTACTTATAGTCCGGGAGGCCACCGCAAAGAAGCTGGCTAATAAGAGATACGCATAAAACATTTTTTACTATTATTATGAACTATAGTCAATTCAAAGCTGCACTGGTGCCTCAGCTCAGCGGGTATAAATTCCATTTTTTTACCTAGAAAAAATCGTGAACAATAGGTTTTTTAATATATCTCAAAAACTATTGATTTAAGAAAAAAAGATATACAATAAAAATTAATGGCCTAAAAAAAATACGTAATTTATGTTTTATAACATTTTTCGTAGCTCTTTTAGTTTTTAAGATATTAACAATATAAATTTGAAATAAAAACGCAAATATCTTAAAAACTAAATGAGCTACAAAAAATGTATTAAACAAAAAAAAATTAATAAGCTCTATAAAAAATGTTTTATACACATTTTTATAAAAATAGTAATAAAATTTGAATCAGTTTTTAGATGGATCTAAATTGGTATACTTACTTGTACAAAAAATATTAGCAAAAATTTTGGCCAAAATCACTTTTTTGCTTATATCTCCTGTATTACTTATTTTAATAAAAGCTTGTCTTACGTCAAATGGAGTAGTTAGTTCCCAGAATTATCGATGGTAGAGTACAAAAATGTCCTGGGTTGGGACCGGGAAAAAAATAAAACCTTGTAAAAATTTAAATAATATGTTATAGGTATTCTATGTGCTTTGATTATATTTACGTGGCTTCTGGAGCCATTATTTTTGAAGACAAAAAAAAATGTTTTATATAAAAATTGTAGGTTTTTTTCGATATTATCTTTTGAAATTATCAGTTAAAAAATATCGCAATAAAAAAATGGAAAAATATAGGCAACTTCAACTTTTTAAATGGAACACCCTGTATATTATGCCCTTTGATAAAAGATCTTTTTTTCTGATTTCAAATATACATACATTGCTGATATTTGGATAAACCATTTTTGAGATATTTAAGCTTAAAATATAAATAAATTGAAAAAAAAATCATATTAGTATCAAGAAAGCTATGAAAACAATAAACTTGTTTTAATAAATTTGATGTATTGATATTGTAAAAAGTTGAAATTTATCATTTTAACTATTAAAAGTAGTTTGTATTGCTTTTTTGTCGATGGGCTATTCACAAGAACAAAAAATCGCTATCATGCGTCTTCTTTATGGTAACAATAATAATGTGACGACAGTGTAAAGGAAATATTACTTATTATATCCTTAACAACGGGTACCATCTATAGATACTATTAAATATATAGTAAGAAAGTTTATTCAAAGAAAAAGCTTTAAAATGGAGAAAAGGACTGCAGCACGAAATGAAAACAAAGTTTTGGATATCCTCGTTTTTTCAGGATAATTATTATACTTTTTTCTATTGGACTAGCACTAACTACTTTTAATAATTTTAGAAAATCCTGAAATATTAATCTCGGATGCGGCATCTAAACTTAATAAAACAGAGTATAAAAATTATTTAACCTTAAAATTTTACAAATTTTATCCCTATAAATTTATGTCCATTCAGAATCTTCCTGAACAAAACATGCAGGACCGACCTAAGTATGCATTGGAAATAGCTAGGTTTATGCAGCAGGATTCAAAGTTTTTAATTAAAATTCTATTCACCGACAAGTCTTCCTTCACTTTATCACATATGTTTAATCACAAAAATAAACATTATTGGTCCAAAGAAAACCCTTACTAAATTCAGCAACATAACAATTTTATTGTTTCCATGGTTTTCTTGATACTAATATGAAACTTTTTTGTAATGTATTAATAATTTAACCTAAAATATCTCGAAAATGGTTCATCCAAATATCATCAATGTATATATATTTGAAGTCAGAAAAAAAAGATCTTTTGTTGTAGCGCATAGTACATAGGGTGTTTCATTTAAAAAAGTTAAAGTTGCACATATTTTTCCATATTTTACTGATAATTTTAAAAGATAATATGGAAAAAGTTCTACAATTTTTATATAAAACATTTTTTTCTGTCTTCTGAAATAAAGGCCTCAGAAGCCACGTAAATATAATCAAAGACCCTGTACATTAGTCCCAGTAGGCTGTGTGTCAAATATGAATAAACTTTTTTAGAAATATACAAGGCGCGTCAAAAAATTAAAAAAAAAATCATAAATTTAACATTTTTTTATTTGTCATATGCAGGTGCCCCTGGACGCTTTTATGGGAACAACCCTATTTAAGGGATAGAAAAAAATTGACCAAGGTTGGGGAGCTCAAATTTAAGAAAAATAACCTAACAAACTTTGTATCTTTACGTTTGGCCATAATTTTCGAATTTCATCGATTTTTTAAATGCCCCATAACTTTCTTATTAATAAAGATTTTTTTGATAAAAATTTCTTAAGGCACTTTTTTCAGAATTCACGATAGGTTTTTACAGGGCGTTTAATTTTGTACCACCCCAAAATTTTTTTTTATGGACCAATTATTATAAGATTTTTGAAAAGCTTAAAATTTCCAAATTTTGATGTATCATTGTTATGTTTATTTAAAAAATTAATTTAATTTTAAAAATTAAAAAGGCCCAGAACTCAACATTACCATGACAAAAATGACATAGGATGCTAACATGTTAAAAACCAATATTTAAAGTTTAGTAAAAAAGAGTAGGCCGTCTATGGTTTTTTTGTTTTAATATTTTAACAGCTCCTAAATACTTGAGAATTGACAGTGGTACCTAATATTGTTAAATATTTTGGTATTTTTAGTAGAAAAAAAGTAATTTAAATAAGTTTTTAAGAAAGATTTTGAAAAGTGTTAAAAAATGTATGAAAATTTTGAAAAGTTCAACATGCTTGAATGTTTCAAGTTTTCTTGTGGAAGTTGTACCAAAATTTTTAAGATTATGAGCAAGTCTAGCAAATACACCCCTGGATGGTTGCTGTCGTTCGGGATATCTTTGAAAATACAAGTTTCTTGCCGCCTGGGCATTTTTGTTGCTTTCTATGTAACATTCAAACATGTTGAACTTTTCAAAATTTTCATACATTTTTTAATACTTTTCAAAAACCTTTCTTTAAAACTTATTTAAATTACTTTTTTTTCTACTAAAATACCAAAATATTTAAAATATCAGGTACCCTGTCAATTTCAACTATTCAGAAGCTGTTAAAATATTAAAAAAAAAAATCATATGCCCCTACTGCTTTTTTACGTAGCAACTTTAAATATGTGGCTTTAATCATAACATGTTAGCATCCTATTTTTTATTAGTCATGACAATGTTGATTTCTGTGGCACATTATTTTTAATTTTAAACTAAAGTAATGGTTTTTAAGATAAACATAAAAGTGATACATCAAAATTTAGGAAATTTTACCAGCTTTTCAAAAATCTTATAATATAAGGGTGGTCCATAAAAAAATGATTTTGGGGTGGTCACGAAAATCTAAACGCCCTGTAAAAAATCGCATCGGAAGAATTCTACGAAAAAAGTCCTTTTAAAAAGTTTTTATCAAAAAATTTAAATTTTCTTTATTAATAAGAAAGTTATAGGGCATTTAAAAAAATCGACGAAATTCGAGAAACGCCCTCTAGTGGCCAAACGATAAGAGATAGCAAAGTTTTGTTAGCCCATATTTTCTCATTAAATTTGAGCTCTGGACACCCTTTGGGTTTAAATTTTTTTTTATCCCTTCAAATAAGGGTTGTTCCCATAAGAACGCGTCCAGTTTGGGACACCCTGTACAGGGTACAGGACTCCAGGTTTTGGCTCTTTTTTGATTTTAGAATTTTTAAACCAAAATTTTATTAAATTGGATGGCTCAAAGTTTTTTATGTCCTGATTTTTTTTTGTGGTGTCAAGTACTAACGAGTATTCGCAAAGTTGTTTTAAATAGGTTTCCGTCTATATTTTTTCATAGTTTGAAATTTGTCTAATAGGCTCAATAAAAATTGAGGCAGTGGAACGATTAGATTTTAAGATTAGATTAGATTATTTGAGCGAAGATGGCAAAAATGACCCCCACCACTGCAAAATTGCCAGATTTATTGTGGTACCTTGTCCAGGCCCGTCTTCTTAACTAGAGTCCAGAGTCTTGACACTGGCCACTCCATATATCTTGCCGGTTTTGGCTTTTCCTCACCAAGCCTAGTAAACCTAAGCCTACATAGTGGCTTCGCAGTGGCACCACAATGTACGGCTGTTTCTTCAGCCTCCTGGCAGAACCTACACAGGCTATCCTCCACCAGGCCTATTGTTTCCAGGTGCTTGTTGAGTTTGCAATGTCCTGTTAGTTGACCTACCGTTATCCTTACGACTTTACGACTGTGGCTCAGTAGGTCCGAGGTTAACTTGGCCGAGCAGGTCTTAATGAACTGCTTTGCCTGTCTTGTCCTGGTGTTTGTACCCACCAGCTTTGAAATATCTGTCTACCCAGCTCAATGAGCTTTAAGGGGGGCCCGCCGAGATTCAACAGAAAGGCTCAGGGCCATCATTTCTGGGTGATCCCCCTTTTTTGGGTGGCTCCCCTTTTTTACCTGGGTGGTACCCGGCTTTGTTGTTTTTAAAGGTTTTTAATATTCTTTTTTGCGGATTTTGATGGGACAATTTTGCCAGGATAAAGCTGCCGATATCTTCTGCGCCTGAGTCTCTGTTGATTGTTTTAACTTTCATAACAATACGCGTTTTTTTCTCTGAATAGAGCATTTTGAGATTTACTAATAACCAAGTTTAATTTTGACAACTATCAAAAAAAGTATGTCAAAACAAAAATTTACCTAGACAATTGACAGGT
>JAHBCN010023833.1:0-12393 GCA_019359885.1 Listronotus oregonensis | reverse complement strand
ATATATATATATATATATATATATATATATATATATATATATATATATATATATATATATATATATATATATATATATATAAATATATATATACATAAAATATATATATATATATATATATATATATATATATATATATATATATATATATATATATATATATATATATATATATATATATATATATATATATATATATATATATATATATATATATATATATAATTAAAAATTACGTCTAAAGTGTATAAAAGGACTGAATATTTCAAGGTGTTAAAAAAAAAATTGTTTTCTTCTTAGATTATGTTTTAAAGTACAAAGTTATTAAATATTAACAACCACGAATCTGTTTAGCAATTTAATAATTAAATTGATATATCCTAAAATTAAGATATTTTATTACTTTCTAATTCACTTTAAGTACTTCTTATTTACTTGAAGTTTGAAGAACTTTTTTTACTTTAAGTACAGAAAAATACTTGAAGTAAAATTTTACTTCAAGTTTTGACTGCTCTGGTTGCAACTACATTTTTTGCACACTAACCTACAAAAAGTTATAAAATAATGTGTGGAGGGAGGGGGCTAACTTAACGCTATCCTCCCGACTTAACTGTTTTATTTTTTTTTTAAATTGGTTTTGAAACAGTCTGGTACAAGTAATGCCGGTTTTTGCACAGTTGCCAAAAACCAGGAACCGAAATTCAAAAAAGAACGGAAATACATATTTGTGTTCGCTTTTGCACATTTTCGCACATTTTCGCGTATTTTAGCGGAATACAAAATTAAAAAAAAAAAGAACATATTAACAGAGCATGATGTCCAACATATTTTAATTTTATGGGATGCGGTCTCAACCCTAAATAATTTGGTTGATAAAAGGTATTAGGCCTTACCAAGCCTTACTTAATTTGGAGATCACTTGCGTATTTAAAGGGGCACACGTCTAAAAACATTATCATTATTCTATGATTATCAGGCGTTCTAAAGTAAATAAATTGTTTTTGGTAGTTAAACAAAACATTATATTTTTCAAAAAGAAAAAACGCCACCGGTGTTGTATTTTTTATTATAATTAACTTTTATATTAACCAAAAAAAACTAAAATAAATAAATTATAACGACAAACTTTTACAAATAAATTATGATAAAAGTGACTAACGCCTCTATTACTTTATTAATTTAGATCAATTTAAGGTCTGTTTGTTATTCAAAAATATTTTACATTATTTTACACTTATTCTACCCACGTAGTTCTAAAATACGTAAAAAAGGGTAAAATGGTGTGCACACGAATTTTTGTAATCTGATTATGCAACCTCAATTAAACTTACAAGTTGCCCAAAATTGTTTTTTTTTTACTTTTGCTGCAAATAATAAATTAAATTAACACTTTAAATTACACCAAAGTACCATAAACAACTATGAATACAGCTTTAAGAACGAAAAAGAAGATAAAGAAACGTTTATCATTTAATCAAATGAACCATATTTGTCACTTTTGAAGTAAATTCAAATATTTTTTAATACGCTAAAAGTATTTTTGCAATTTTTTAAATTTTGGCCACGTGTTGCAATTTCTTTACCTCTAGTTAGTTTTATAAGCTTTATCTAGAATCTATTTTAATCTTAAAATTTCGCATATATACGTTAAAATTTAAAATTGATTGTTTGAAAAAAATATCCTAAAGTCTCTTATAATACATTTAATTTTATTATTTAGGCATTGCTGGTCCTAGAGGAAAGCCTGGACGACCTGGAACCAATGGCACACCCGGTTTACCTGGAGTCTCAGCATATAAACTTGGAAATAAAAATATAAGTGACCTGTTGATTCCACCATCTATTGCAGGTAAAAATTGTATTATTGCTTACTCTAAGCATAATATTTTTATCTCCTTAGGAATCATGGAATTTTGGCTTCCTAAATTATTGTTATAAATTCGAAACCAAATTACCAAAAAGCTTACCTAAACTTTTGTTTAGGTAAGCTTTTTGGTAATTTGGCGCCATGTTAAATGACTTAATTATCACATTGATTTTGAGAAAAAACAATATTGTCTTAAGAAAATGTATGTTGTTTTGTAATAAAAAATTCTCAGAAAAAAGTAAAAATTTAAACAAAAAAATGTGTGTTTTTGTTTTACAAAACATAATATATGTTTTAGGTACTTTTATTACAAAATTAACATTTTATTTTAAATTAAAAGTCATACACAAAAAAAAAAACTGTGTTAATCTTGCAATTAAAATTTGTGAATCATATTCTTTTAAATTAAAACTGATGCCGGTACAAAAGGATATCAACAATTTTTACTTAGTAGCCAACTGGTCGTTAGATCTACCCTTAGAGCTTTGAAATGGCATAGCATAAAGCTTTGGGTAAACTTGTTTTTAAGAAGAGGTACCTTTAGCTACGTACAGCATCGCATCTCGTCAGCAACACTCAGCACGTATAGTTGGATCAATATTAGAATGAAAATTGGGTACTTTTTAAAAAGAAAAAAACATAAAAGTAGCTAAAACGGTTTGAGTTTTACTGAAGGCCGCCTTTGCTTTCTATATCATCTATATCAAATCCGACTGTAACGTCAAAAAGTATATTAGAGGACTTGACATCCTTATTCTCACCCTTTCAACACTTAAAATTGTATCTATCCTAAAAATCGCGAGTTTTTATGGAAAATAGTGTATTAATTATCAAGAGCGCACAAGTTTTGGTACTAAATATTTTTCCTATCAAAAAATAAGGGTGTTACACCCCTCTAAACTAATTTTTTACGCTGAATTCGGATTCAGCAGCCTAAAATACTTACAGGACCCCTTCAAAATGAACAAATCGTTTTTTCAATAAAAATTAAATTTTGGATGAAAAAGTGAAAATAAGTATGGGGTTAGCTAAAACGGTTTGAGTTTTACTGGAGGCCGCCTTTGCGTTCTATATGAACTATTTTTACAGACACTTGCGGGAAACGGCACATTATAAAAAGCAAAGGCGGCTTCCAGTTTAAATTATACCCTTTTTAGCTACTTTTTATATATAATTTTTTTCTTTTTAAAGAAAACCGAATTTTTATTCTTATACTGTTAACTATAACAGTAACTGTATATATGAAAACACTGGTTTATTGTTTGAATTCTACAGTAAATTAAATGTTTCGCTTGGATGATATTTCTAGACATTATTGCATGATAGTGTACAGGTAAAAGTTATTTTTTTATCCTTCGGGGTGGCATTACCGCGTTTTCTAAAAGTTGCCTTGTAATACTGTTATTGTGGTTGGTACTTAGGCATCGTTGACAAAAATAGAGAAAAGCAGATTTAACTACAAACATGGTTTCCCCTATACTTATCAATCATGCTTTATGTAACTTTTATGCTGCTAAAAATTGTTTAGCAAAAGTATTAAAAATTAATTTAAATTAAGTATTAAATAGAACTAAAGTGTATTTAAAGGTGCAGTAATGATATATTAGCAAATATTTTTTACATGCATAGTCGATTTCGGATGTTCTACAACTTTATAATTTTTTTACAAGACCAAAGATTTTATTGGCTTTAAAATAGAGATCTGCAAAATTAAATAAACCTTTTACTCTTCTTAATCTCATTATTTTAGAGTTTTTGTTCTTGAAGCTATTAATCAGCACGTCAAATAAATATTATGAACAATGCTGCAAATTTTTGGTCTTTCCGAAAGCGCATGCCTAAAAAATGCGCAGTCTTGAAAAAACTTCATTTGACTTAATAACTGCGCTTTATTTTCTTATAGGTATATTTCTTAACAAAATGAATACAGCTTTAAGAACGAAAAAGAAGATAAAGAAACGTTTATCATTTAATTAAATGATCCATATTTATCACTTTTATCTAGAATCATCTATACTGATTTAAATAAACTAAAGTAAGTCAGTTTTTTAATATTATAAGCAATTTTTTCTATAATATTAACCTTCTTTTTTATTATTTTTAAATTAAAATAAGCCCTAACACAGTAATATGCAACATAAACAGTTTCAAATTGAACAAAAATAATTGAGGTTTGAAAATAGCAAAAAAATATGACCTTTACGGATAAATAACTTAATTAAATTTAAAACTCCAAATTAATTAGTTTTATTTTTAAATAATCCGAGATAACAGCATCGTATTTTCACTGACAGTGATGCTGATTTTTGCAATATTTATTACGATTCATAAAACTTGTCTATATGTGACGAAAAAACAAAAACAGTTGATAAAATAATTTTATTCTGGTTAGTGTTGGTTAGTTTTTTCTATTTTGTAAATAAGAAGTTACTCCCTCTTGATACGTAATCGCAACTTAATTTTGCAATAAAATTACTTTTTTTTGTCGGTTAAATATATTTTTTTATAAACATACAGAAATTTCCTTCTTTAGATTTCTCGATCTGTTTGAAAACTGCAACCTTCTCTTGGTACTTTTAAGAAATTTCCCAGGTGTGCATTCCCGAAACTTATCTACTTAGTTCTATCCTTGCAACCGCAGAAAACAGTGTCTTGTAGCAACCAATTTAGAAAATCGTTACATACAAAATGTTTTTAAAATATTTAATTTTTTATACTTTTTAAAGAAGAATCCAAAAAATGTCATTATTGTTAAAGCATAAAATTATTCTAAATAAATTTTGTTTTTTGTAAAATAAACTTGTTAAATATTTTGCAAAAAAGGTTTATTACTTTAAACTATTATAATCAAAACACTAGCTTTAAAAACATCTTTTACTACCTAGGAAATATTTTTAAAATATTGCAAAAAATTTCGCCACACTAACTGTAAAGGTCAATATTTTTTTGTTTATTAACTAGCTCCTTTAAAATTTTTAATACATTCGTTAAAAATTTGTAATACTAAATACCTTTGCAGAACAAAGAGTCGTTTAATCTAGTCGGCGTTACTTTTGAGAATAGCCTCAACTGGCACAAACACATTTCATCCATAGCTTCGACAGCTTCAAAAAAGATTGCATTCCTCTTTCGAGCCAGAAAATATTTCTCTTCTTCCAATCTGTACACTCTGTATGTATCCCAAATCAGACCCTTTGGAATATTGTTCTCATGTCTGGGGAATGGCGTCCCACAACACTTAGCCTTCTGGACTCCATTCAAAAAAGAGCTGTTCGTCTTTTAATGATCCAACGCTCACAGAAAGGCTTCCTCTTCTTGCCCATCGTCGAGCTGTAGGGGATCGTCGCTATTCTAAGGTATTTTCACGGCTTCTGCTCGAGGAATTGGCCGATATTCCTTTTTGGCAGCTCCCAACAGAGCAACACGTAGTGCAACTTTTATGCATCCTTTTACAGTTCAGTTAGAGAGGCCCCGAACTTCCCGCTTTCTTCGCCTTTATTCCTAGAGTGTCAAGACTATGGAACCTCGCCCGCAGAAGTTTTTCCTTCTCCCCCCAAACTCCAAAAATTTAAGTCCCGTGTGAACAAACTCCCTCTCACCACACTGAAGACACCCACGGTACGTTAGTACTTAGGCATCAGCCTCCGTGGACTGTCCCAAGATAAAAAACTAATATGTTATTTAAAACATTCCTTAATTTCTTAAAATATATTTTGTTTTGTTTTATATTACCCTAGATATTTGTTCTAGTTTTAACTTTTAAATCAGGTAAATTAATTTTCAAATATTAAGTATAAAAGTACTTTGTTGCTAAAAAAATATTTTGTAATAGCAATAATAATAGTGTTAAAATAAAATAAGATACTTTAATGTTTACAACATTTTACCACTCTCAGAAGTATTCTTACTAAGACGAGACCGGATAACAATGTTTCAAAAATGACTGCATCTAGCAAATTCCTTGTGAATATGATGGGGTACATCGGGGAAACAAAAAGATCACTAAAAATTAGAGTTAAATAACACAAAAAGCATACGGAAAAAGGTGAAACATCAAAAATAGCAATTGTCGAACACGCATGGTCAAAACAACACTGCATACAATGGTCGGAAGCAAAAATGATAAAGAAACCCACTGGGAGAAAAGAAAATATAAAGAAGCTGTAATAATTGCAAACAACCAAATTGTATTTAGCAAACCTAGTGTCGACAATCCGAATATCTGGGTGATGTTGCTGACCCGTGAAAAGTCGGTCAAGATTTGGTGAAGAACGGATAGTATATAAGGTCATAGCTTTTAAAAATAGTTTTTAGTTATCACTTGAAAACGGTTGGAGATACATCACCAACCGAGACGTTGTGTATCAATAAACAAATTAAGACAATCGAAGTCCAAGATTTTAATGTTATTGAATTTTTTGTATGGTTATTTAAACTTTAATGGATGCCCAAATGCCTAAATTTCGTTTGAAACTAAACTAAAATCGCAGAATTGCTCTTCATTTGTTAATAATGCTGATTTACCACGCAAGCAAAAAAGTTTCCCTATAAAATTTTACTAAAAAATATTGTTTTGTTATATTAAGAGCAGTGTTGACTAAATGCAGTAAGTGGTAAATACAAATTTTTTAACTTTTCGCAAAAAAATATGCAGAAAAGTGACTAAAAATTGAAAACTATTTCCAAAAACTGCATCAGCACACAATTCGTATATTTAAGTTAATACAGTTCATGTTTAAAATGCTTGAGGGTAAGCCTTACTTGCAAGAATTATACAAGTTATCCAAAATTAGTTTGCAAAGACTCGTTCTTTGGGGTAAAAAGCACCGGCAAGGAGGAAGCTATGATTATTTACCCACGCAGGAAAACACTATATCAGTTAAACAACATTTACCATTTATTTTTTTAAAAAACCTATACAAACTTTTTTTTTCTAAAATTTAATATGAAATGAAAAATTTAACCCAACATCGCATACCACGAAGGCCATTCGTCATAAAAACTGCAATCTTCTTTTAGTAATTTGAGCGAATTTCCCAAGTGTGCGCTCTGAAAGCTTACCTATTTAGTTTCGTCTTTGCCGACGTAGAAAAACCTCTATCAATCAGCAAACAATTTGAGAAAGCGTTATATACAAAGTGCTTTAAAGCATAAGATAAATTATTTAAAAGGGTTAATAGTAGCCTAAAATAAAAAATAATAAAATCGCTTTATTTTATTATTAATAAAGAAATAAAATATATTAGGAACTATACATTTTACTATTTGGAGCATACAGCAAAAATTTGTAAATAGTATTGTACTGATTTTGTTTGGATATAAAGTCGTAGTTTATGCATGAAACCAAATGTCGCACAAGTACTCACCACGACTTTGCTGCACACTCTTGCTCTTTTGATGAACATCTCTGCCTACATCAGTAGCGGCTCTATTATTTTTACATAAAAACTGAGACATGGGACTCACACCAAATATATACCAAAAGCTATTGGCCTCAACAAAAGCACTTTGGTAAAGAAAAGAGTGACCGCAAAGTTAGCCTATTTTCCCATTTTTCCCAGGGATATTAAAAAAAAAAACAAAAATATTCTGCATATGTCAAATTATTGGTAGTAAAAAGTCAAAATAACCATATTTTTGGTTCTTTAAAAAATATCGAAATTCAGCCTTAATTAGGGGTTGATATAGTGACGCAAAACTTAAATATATAATTAATATTAAGAAGTATAAAATCAATTCCTATTGTATTTTTATATAAAATAAAATGCTACAAATAGAAAATAAATTATTTTCATATTAATAAGGGCGTAATATAGTTAAAAGTTCATCCCTAAACTCGCTAAGGGGGTTAAATCATCCCTTTTTAAAATGCAAAAATCAAAAAATATTTAAAAAAAAATTTGGAAAAAAATTCTAAGATATTCTAAATTTTAAAATTTTTAAAAAGTGTGCTTTCCATCAGTATCTATAAAAAAAACCCCTGTAACTTAGGGGTGAACTACCCTCAAATGTGATAACATACGAAAATATCATAGCGATAAAAAAAAAAACTGTCAAATCTTTTATATTACTTCTTAATTTTTTGATCAAAAAGATTACGCCTACTTGTCCTAATTATTTAAAAAAAAAATAAATTTAATAAATATCAACCCTCATAGGTGGTGGAATCATCCCCGAAAAATGAAAAAAAATAAAAAATTACTTAAGTAATCTTGAAAAAACTACTAAGATATTCTAAACAATTAGAAATTCAAATTGTGTATTTCCCCAACAGTGTCTAAAAAAAAAAAACCCCCCATAAAAAAGGGGGGAACTACCCCCCCAACGTGATAGCATACGGAAATATCATAGCAATATAAAAAATTTGGGGTTAAGTAAACAATCTATGATTTTTTTATTTAGCGGATGATTTTATTTCCCTTTTAAAAAAATTAACTTTTCTAAAAAAATTTTTTTAAATTAAATAAAGTCAGTTTAATCTTTTTGATTAGAAAAGTAAGATCTTTTATAAAATATTCGACAGTTTTCTTATATTGCTATGATATTTTTGTATGTTATGATGTTCGGGGGTAGTTCACCCCCTCGTTACAGGGCTGGTTTCCTTAAATAGATACTGGTAGTAGCAGTGGCGCCCCCCCCCCTAAATTTAGCCTTGATTTGAAATTATTTTGCAAATTTAAGAAAAATTTTATATTAATATGTTTTTCCCTTATAAAAGTTACAGAAACTATAAATTAACAAGAGTCGTGAAATAATATAAAGTTAAATTTTTTGTTTAAGTATTTAAACGCAGTCCTTAATAAATTTCTACCATGTATACCAATAGTTCTTCAGAAAACCGGCTACATAGTCTTACTCTTTTACATATTTATAGAAACTTGACCCCATGTGTAGAAGATATTTTAGAAAAATTTGTTCAAAAGCCTAGAAAGTTAAAACTTAGTTTGGTTTAATTTCTCTTATTTTTTTAAAATTTTCTTTTCTTAAACTTAGTTTAACTTGTGTATGCTAGGAACAGCCTAAATGTAGAATTTTTTTTTGTTTACCGATAAGTGCAATATTCTGTTTATAAGAAATATTTTTTTTTTAAAATTTGTAGGTATGCAGTTTTTCATAACCCCCCCCCGAAATTTTTTCCTGGGTGCGCCCCTGGTTAGTAGGTACACGATTTGAATTTCTAATAATTTAGAATTAGTACAGGAAATGAAGCATTTTGGCTCGGAATTTTTTTGTACTGCATGGATTAACCTGACATTTTTACAAAAGGTAGGCAATTGCCCAAGGATTAAAGTTTATTTCATGCCGAGTGGTGCTTTTATCCTGGGGGTGGTTGCCACCCCATCTTGGGAGTGAAAATTTTTTATTACATTTTAACTACAGAAATCGATGAAGAAAGTAATTCTAAGAAAAACATGTTCCATACATTTTTTTCGTAAAACTAATATTTTTTGAGTTATTCGCCAATAAAAGTAAAAGTTTTTCGACGAAAAAATCTACGTTTTTAATGGGTTTTTCACGAATAACTGAAAAAATATGCATTTTATCAATAAAAACTGCAGAAAGCAAGACTTAAGCTTATAAAAAAACTAAAAAAATAATCTTTTATAATTTCTTTAATGGTTAGCTTTTGTTCGTCAAATGATAAATTTGAAAGATTCAAAGTCAAATAGCGGAAAAACTTTGCACTTTTCAAGGAAAACATAAAAAGTATTTTTTAAAGTATATAATTAAACCTTTCTTTTAAAAGCAAAAAAAAGTTTTTAGCATGAAAATTAAGGGAGTTATGATAAAAATAAAGTCGGTCCCTACTTTTTTCTATGAAAAGATCATTAAAAAAAAACCCTAATTCCCCTTCTAATTAAAATTGATCTTTATCTTTTTGCGAATCTTTTAGCCCCTAAAAATAAAAAGCATACCTTAAGCATATATAAACTTTGATCTTAAGGGGTGGCAGCAACTTAATTTCAAATTTTCATAAAAATTGAAACTGTACAAAAAAATCCGACGGTTAAACTTTTTGTTCTCCCCACAGACTATACTAAATTCCCTAGGACTTTTTTCTAGATTTTTCAAGTTTTTTTTTATATTTAACCACCTTAGCGATTTTAAGGGTGGACTTTCAACAGCCCTTATTAATATCAAAATTAATTATATTTTATTTTTAATATTTTATTTTATAGAATTTTTTTTATAAATTACTTTTAATGGTATTGATGTTATTATTCATATATTTCAGTTTTGCGTCATCATATCTACCCCTAATTAGAGGTGATTTTCGACATTTTTCGAAAAATCAAAAAGTATGCTCATCTTGATTTTTCATTAGCTATTATTTAACATATGCAGAATATGTTTAGGATTGTTATCTAAGGTCTCTGGCAACAGTGAAAAAATTGGCTAAAAGTAGGCTGTTTTTGCGGTCACTCTTTTCAATTTGAAATTTGCTTATAAAAGTTAAAATTCATGGGTGTTTCCCCCAGAAAAAATCGGACTTTCAAAAACAAATCCTTTATTTGTATTTTTTTCGTGGATCTGATAAAGGTTTATTGCTAAATCTCAAATTTCGCGAAATTATCGCTATTTTTCTAAAAACCATAGCCGGTTAAAAATTTTTTACTCAGCAATTTTATTATGCAAATATTTCAGGTGCCTTTAATTTCAAGAAAAATGCAGATATTTTTGCGGAATTCGGGATATGGCCATAAAGTTGATCAAAATTTTGAAAGTCAGATCTTTCCTTACCAAAAAAAAAATATTTTTCGCAAATTATAACACATTTTCTTTTTATCAAAGTGGTCTCCCTAAAGTCAATAGCATCTGGTAAATATTTGGTGTGGGTCCCATTTTTTACTTTTTAGTTAAAAAAATTGTCAGAGAGAGAAAATCTCAGAGTCACTGCTGCTTATAGGTATACTGCTGAATTTTGCCAATATCGCGTGGATACTCTTTAAGTTGGTGGTTGTTGCGGATTTAGACTTAATAAAACCCCAAAGAAAAAAATACAGAAACTCAGATCACAAGATCTCGCTGGCCAATTTCTGTCTCCGTTGCGTGAAATCTCTCTACCAGGAAATTTATTATACATCATTTCGAGTGACGTGTAACAGGTATCATCATCTTGCTGACATTACAACTTACATAAATTTTATATCTCTATTAGTAAATTAGGTGCTACAGGAATTTCCACTCCTTATAGGATATTTTCATATTGATATAAAAACATTATTATTTTATTTTTATTCAGATAAGCAATATGTGTCTTTCACGACTTACTTATGTTAATACAATTAACGTAATTATTTAATTGCCAAATAACCAGTTTAAAAAATAGAAAATTTAAAATTTCTATAAAAAATGTCTTTCACTTTCATATTTAGCGTATGATTTTTTTATTCATTTTTTTTTAAATCTTTAATATTACTGTCAATTTTTTTAAATATTCAGCAAATTTAGTACACAATATTTAATAAAACATTAATATAAAAATATTTATCAAGGCACTAACATATTTTTGTCTGCTCTTCTATAAAATATGTTTCAACACGTTTTTATTTATAAAATGAACAATTTGGTGTAACAAAAAACGGTTGATAAAAAAAACAAGAGATAATGGGATTAAGTTGCATTAATGTTCATAATAAAATCAACTTTTTTAAACCACTTTATTAATTTATTATTGAATGATAAATTATATACAAATTTCAATACTTATAACACACACGACGCATGTTTTCGCAAAAGTGTAGTATATTACACAGCCCCTCAAAAAAAAAAAGTGTTTGGACTTGTGAGTTTGACACATACCCATGTATTTTTCCACGCTGAATCCGATACCAAGCTCAAAAATAGCCCTTTACGTCTGGAATTGACCATAGGGGCCAAAAAATGCCTTCATAGGATGAAAGATGATTCTGAATGAGGCGAGGTCAAGGTGCATTCTAAGCCAAAGCCAGGATTTTGGCGTCCGACACGCTTTTCGGGTCCCAAGGAGTATTTTTTCCGTCCAAACAAAAATTTCCCGTTGGTCATAAAATGTTTGACACAGTCCGAGTTCCCGAATTTAAAAATACATAAAAATACCACTGTTTTTTCGGGCCACCCATTTTTCCCCCTTAAGGGTCATTTTCCCGGTACAAAACGGGGGAATTTTAGTTAGCCATAAAATTTTCGACCACAAAGCTGGCTTTGGCTTGAGAATGTACCTTTGACCTCGCCTCATCCTGGAATCCATCTTTTTGGCCCTATAATTCTATTTTTAGCCCCTAGGGGGAAATTTCCCGACGTAGAGGGCCATTTCTGAAATCGGGGGCGGATTCAGTGTCAAAAAATACATGGGGAAAACATTGTCAGACCCACAAGTCCGAACACCATTTTTTTTTGGGGCTGGTTATTTATACCCAAAACATCAACTATACAGAAAAAATTATCTATGCAATATTTAGAAAATTGTTTAAAAACTTTATTTAACTAAGCAATACCTATCTTATACCTGAATTCGTCATTTTTTTTCTAACTAATTAAATTCA
>JAHBCN010023832.1:0-12359 GCA_019359885.1 Listronotus oregonensis | reverse complement strand
AAAAGAGATATCGAATTTTGAATGGTAAAGGACCGTTTTGCATTCAACCCCCAATATCTCAGCAAACAATGGTCGCATAGAGAATCGGAGGGCAGTTTCGGAATCTGGAATAAATTTTCTACAAAAAACTGTCAGGATCGTTAAAAAATATAAAAATATTATTTTCTTAAATTTTTGACATTAATTAAAAAAAAACAGGCAATTTAAGGTTTAGTTATCTGCGCAACTGCAAATTTTAATGATAGGACTAACATGAAGCATAACTTTAACACTTCGATATACCCACAACAATCCTGTTAAATTTTAATTTGATCTAACAAACGGTTTTTTATGATTCAAGCAATCAAACTTTTAAAAAAATTAGGGGACCAACTTTTTGGCCCCTTAACGTTTCATAATCATGTTAAAAATGAAAAAAGATTTTTTTTTCGAATTTTTTTGACATTTTAACAGCAAGTAACGATAAAATTTGCAGAAAAAGATCGATTTTTTTTCTGGTGCAAGAAAACGAGTACCACTGTGCAGTGGGATGATATACCCCCCGAAATCATTCCAGAAGATCCAATAATTACCCTTTTTGGACAAAATAGCGTAAACCGAAGCGACCGACATGAAGGAATTTTAAAAGGTGTATGGAAGCCCAATACTGAAAAAAAATTGCCCAGCCGTCGGGCAGCGGGAATGGGGGGTCGGCAATGCGGTTTGCGCAATGAGTAGTGGGTCAGGGCCAGACTTCTATAATTCTTTGTTTATCTAAAAAGTTAACATCCCCTATGTCAAATTTAAACATTCACTTTTTTTTTTGCACAAAATTGTTGGTTATTCAACGATATCACTGTAGAATATTTAAAATTATTTTTAATATTGGATTTTGATATAATAGGGAAAAGAATCTTTACACCCTCTATTTAAATGGTTGATATTTTCGGGAGTTTTGTATTTTTACCAAAAAACTTTTTAAAAAAATAAAACACGATTTTTTAAAAAAAAAATTTTTAAAATAAATTGTTAAATGAAATAAAATACCAAACGTAAACCTTATTTCTTTTTATAACCCCGAAACACACAAACATTGTGGTAATCATCTAAAAGATAGTTAAGATTGCCTTTCTTTCCCACTGCTATTTCCTATGAATATTTTATTTTCTATTATTCATAATTGATATAGGTATTATTATTTATTCGGTTACCTAACGTTGCGTCTCATAAGAAACACCTAATTTAAATATAAGAAATATTATCTAAAGAAAAAATGCCGGGTATGTTACCCTTGGATTTGCAAGACAAAACCATACAACCTCCAGTCATTTTGTTACGATATTAAGTAACAAACAATAAACACAAAATTATAGTCACAATTAAATAAACACTAATCACAAAAAAAAAATGTTTTTATCAACCCAAAAAAACTCCTGAAACCCAAAAAAATATAATCACACAAGGCAAAACAACCGAAACTAATACGGCGCAAAGGGCAAAAACCCACAACGAAAACGGCGATTGATGAGACGGGACGCCAACGGTTGGTGGATGGTACAGGGGGATATCAAGCGCCGCTGCCCCGATGCTTTAAAAAAGGTATTCCGGCTCTCATAAAAGTATAAGGGCCTAACTGCACATTGATTTATCAGTGTGTAAGTGGGCAACACATTAAATTATTTCATGGAATTTTGTTTTTGGGAGAATCGGCAAGGCCAAGTCTGACAGTTATTTTTATACTGGGCTGACATTTTTTGATCGAATGGGCCTGTTTTGGGCTTCCATCCCGTTTAAAACTTCCTTGCCGACATGGTGCTCATTTGACCGATTGGGACTCTGCTGAAATTTGATTTAGGTCTTTTTTTTTAAACTGAATTAAAAACGAAAGATCAAAAATTTATGTTGCAAAAGCTGAACTGAGTTAAAAATAATAAAACATTGTTGTCTGAAATTTTCGAAAGCGTTTCCGAAAAAAAACTATTTTTTTTTCTATTTTTTTTTGCAAATTTTCTTGTTGCTTGCTGTTAAAGTGTCAAAAAAACTCGACAAAAATTTTTGATTTCATTTTTAACATGATTTTAAAACGCTTAGGATCAAAAATGTTGGTTCTTTAAAAAAAACAGTTTAATTGTTTGAAACAAAACAACTGTTTGCTAGATAAATTTTGAAATTTTATAGGGTGGTTGTGGGTTAATCGAAGTGTAAAAATTATGCTACCACCAAAATTGGCAGTTGCGCAAATAACTTTTTAAAAAACCGTAAATTGCCTGTTATTTTGTTTTTTTAAGTTTACGTCAAGAATTGAAAAAAAAAATGTTTTTAACGATCCTCCGATTCTCTATACGTCTATTGGTTGCTGAGATATCGGCGGTTGAATTCAAAAGAGTCCTTTTTCATTCAAAATTCGATATCTCCACGAGGAATGGATTTACAAAAGATTAAAAAAAAAGCCTATTAAACCTGGATAAACAGTCAATCCAACCCATATGATGGTCTAGCCAAAAAAAAATTCCCACAATGGTGGAATCAAAAAGTAAAAAAAATAGAAAATTTCCTTTGCGTGCTATTTCTTTGGATTACGTAACAATCGCTATTTAAAAAAAAGGCCCAAAGACCTTAAAACCAGAATCTTAAAGCTTTAAAATGTTTTTTTTAGATTGTCCGTACGACAATTTTTTCCTAAATACAGCCTGTCAAAATAGTAAATTACATACCGAGAGTGGTAAGAAGCCCATTACACACGATTTCGAAAATTACGGTACGAGCGTGAGCGAAGAGTGTGTAATGGGCTTACCACTCGAGTTGTGTACTATACTTTTTTCTCCCTTTTTAGTAAGAACCTAAACACACCGCTCTTTATCAGAAACTCCTAATTACAAACACTATACTGTAAGAAGCCAAACTGTGCGTAAGGGCAGTTACGTAATATATATATTACGTAACATTCCACAATCGCATTAGCCCGAGCCCCCAAAATCTTGAAAACTTTCAATAGATTTTACGTAAAGCTGGCTATGAAACAAATAGCATCGCCTTGACAACGCAAATGTTTGATTATTATTTGTATTGTTACTTAAAGTTTACATAACTTCTGCTTTTATTTATAAAAATTAAACATAAAGTCGTAGAAAAAGATATAAAACTCGAGGGTAAGCATTAAAAACCCTCTTTTTACATGGTACTTCGCCCACGCTCGTACCGAATTTTTTGAAATCGTGTAATGGGTTTTTCCCACCTCGGTATGTAATATACATTTTTTACGACTTTAGGTTTAGTTTTTTTATAAATAAAAGCAGAAGATTATGTAAAAATTACGTAACTGCCCTTACGCACAGTTTGGCTTCTTACAGTATAGTGTTTGTAATTAGAGATTTACTGATAAAGTAGACGGTGTGTAATTAGGTTCTTACTAATATAGGAGTAGAAAAATTAACAAAAAATTTCAAAAATTTTTTTGGACCTTTCATCTTTTCCATTAGTATATTGTTTGATGGTTTTATCATATATACTTTTGTTAAGTTTGCTATACTGGATATTATTTTCCATATTTTACAGGATAATTCATACAAAAACCATGATATGAAAAATAAAGTCTACCATTCACTTGTAACTTGTAACTATAGTAAATACGACAAGAAAGAAAAAAAAATCGCAATTTTTTCTTATTTTATTTTCCTACTATTGCTATCTAATTAAAATATCCGCATGCATGAATCTTAAATCTGTAACCCACTTCATGAAATATTTCTTTTTAGGTTGTTTATGGTGGATTGGATCCTAACCTGCAAAAATGTAAAGATAAATTATTAGAACAAGCTTCCCAAGTTAAAATTGGCCAATTACCAAAATGCTTTGATGCATCCAAATTAAGCCAACTTAAAAACAACACGGCCATCATCCAGGAATTCTACAAAACCGTAATAGAAAGCTGCAAACAACCAACAGCTGAAAATATTAAAGTATGCCTACAACATTTTAGGGATTTTATTACCGCAAAATCTTCACAGATACAATCCAGTGTTATCGGTATAATTCATGCATTTTTCGATGCTTCAAGAGGATGTTATAATGACATTGTTGTTAAATTTACCAACTTAGATCAATGGGTGCTTACAGGATGTCAATAAAAAAGAAATAAACTACTTATTTTTTTTTGTACAGAGTGTAATATATACATTGATTAATAAAAATTAAAAAATATTAAATGGTATTACTTATTTAGGATAGAACTATGTCAAATTTTTAAAAGGAGTGAAAATCTAAACATGCATACATTTTTGATGAACCAGCAGAGAATTTTATTTAAAGGTTTCCTTTTTTATTTCGGATAATATATTTTTTTATACGGACATAGTATTTTATCTTTCTAAGGAAAATATTTATTTTATTGCCATTTTAATTAGTACCAAAAAAATAGTTAGGCTTTAAAAGAAATTTTACTTCATAATGCTAGTTTGAGGCTGTTTAAAAACAACTATTTCATAAGGTGCAATAATGTTTTATAAATTATTCATAAATCATCTCTAATAAGTTTTATTTATTAGCCATAATAAGTCTAAGCATTATAAGTAAATGCCTGAAAGCAACAAACTTGAATAAAACCAGAAGAAAAATTTGCCTAAAAAATTTTTCCTTGAATGGTACTAAGTTTTTGGATGTGTATGTGGACAGCAACTTGAAGTTTGTAAGCCATGTAAACTAATCTAAATAAAAAAATAGCTAGTGGTTGCTTTGCTATTTGAACTGTTTCAAATAAGCTGGGTATTGCTGCAGTAAGGACAGCTTATTTTTCATTTGTGGAATCGCACTTAACTTATGGAATTGTTTTCTGGGGATTTTGCAGTCAACATTTCTTTCATTCTGCTTTTATTTTACAAAAGAAAGCTATCCGATTTATGTGTAAGGTAAAATCTCAAGATGACTGTAAACCTCTTTTTATCAGAAATAAAATTCTTACATTACCGTATCTCTTCATTGTGGAGACTGTATCTCTTGTGCATAATAGTATATTAATACCGAGAGCCCATTTACACGATTTCGAAAATTACGGTACGAGCGTGAGCGAGTACGTTTTTAAAATTGTAATTTTAAATCGAGTTGTGTACTATACTTTTCTACGACTTTATGTTTAGTTTTTTTATAAATAAAAAACAGAAGATTATGTAAACTTAAGTAACAATACAAATAATAATACAAACATTTGCGTTGTCAAGGCGATTGTGGAACTGTTACGTAATATATATATATATATATATATATATATATATATATATATATATATATATATATATATATATATATATATATATATATATATATATATATATATATATATATATATATATATATATATATATATATATATATATACTGTAACTGCCCTTACGCACAGTTTGGCTTACAGTATAGTAGGTTTTTTAATTAGAGATTTACTGATAAAGTAGACGTGTGTGTAATTAGGTTCTTACTAATATAGGAGTAGAAAAAAAATATTCCAGTACGCATAATGAAGCAATTTACAATACTAGGCAAAATGATAACCTACCACTCTCCCCATTCCAAAAAATTCTATATTTTATGTAAGTGAAAAGATTTACAATTACCTCCTTCAGTCTCTGCAAACTACTTTATCCTTAAGATTATTTAAAAATAAAGTAAAAGCCTACTGGTCGATAAAGCATACCACAACTTGCAGGAGTACTACACTGATACCTTTTCAATTCTTTTTAACTGACATAGTTTGTTTTATGAGTGCGTTTTTTTTGTTTTCTTTTATTTGAATTGACGCGAATGTTTTGTTTTTCTGTTAGTGTGCTGTTTTATGTTTTGCAATATTACTAATGCTGATTAAGAGTTTTATTTAGTAAATGTTCTTTCTCTATTTGTTTGGTCCCTCATCGGCTTTGGACTAAACAAAATGGGATTATCGGATGTTTTATTAACAAGGGTGTAAATGAATACAGTACGTATATAGAAATAATTTTGGAATTGTCTTGAATATATTTTTACTTTAATATCATTGTTAAATTGTTTGTCTTTTAGTGTTACATTGTATAATCTTTGTTAGCGAAAATATTTTTTTTCTTATAACAATAAAGAATATTTGACTTTGACTTTATTCGATTTCACGAGAGAAGCAAAGTTTTAGTATAAACACCAAAACTTTTAATAAATAGAATTAGAACAAAGCTATTTTTTTTATTTGTCACTGATATTAATTAACTACCTAACATAAGAAAATTTTGTCTCTGTTGTTTTTTTTTTTTTTTTTTGGTTTTGTCAACTAGGTATAAATTTTGTCAGTGAAAAGCAGGCCGTTTCTATTGTATTTTGCCGATATAAAACGCTTGAGTAAAATAGTGGGCAAAATATTTCGTTTGTATGAAAGTTTGATACTTGACAATTTCGTCAATGACATTTACAACTAAACCACAAACCGTCAGGCGAATAGTTTTATAAAAAATATCATAAACGAAATTGCCATAAAAGCAACAAACTTAAATAAAACAGATTTAGATTCATGATCAGCGCCCCCAAAAAACCCCTGTATATCAAAATTGGTAAAAATCGGCGTTGCCGGAACTTTCGAGACAAATACCCAATATTTTAACCAATAATATTACAAAAAAAAAAAAACAATAAGAACTGACATATATATTGGACATTGCACACTAGATAAATAGTGTCATAAAATTACACCAAAAATATTGCATCAGAGAAATGTTATCTCGATAGTTCTTATTTACTACAAATTTTCAGTGGTTAAAATATTGTATTTTGATTTTGAAATAGTCTAATAAATACATACGCATTTTATGTTGCTTTGTAGAAAATTCATTTTCATTGTTGTTTTACTTAAAAAGTGCTCTTTACATATTATTTTATAATTTTTTTTAATTCAATTTATTTTTTTAAGTAGCTTTTTATTAGGGTCTTTATTACAGGAAATCAGCCAATATAATTTTAAAAAGGGTTTTAATAAGTAACATTTAGGGTCACATAGAAGCATCACTTAACAGATTATCTAGAGAAGCCCAGGTTAATAACTTTATCCCAAAAGTGTCTTTGCTGCCTGCAATGATTTTTTCTTCCCCTTTAAACCTTTAAATATTTAGGTCCCGAATAAACTACCTTCATAAACAATGATGTAGGTTAAATAAAAGATATCTCTTGGACTTGCATTGTCTAAATTTATTTAAAAATATGACGCGATTCAACTGGTAAGTATATTTAGCCGTCTTCAGGTGATACTGAATAATGAGTAGTAAATACTGAATACTGAAATATTTTCTCCCATGGCATGGTACGATAGTATTTCGGCTTTCAGCCTTTGTGATTTATTACGAGATAAAAAAGGCTATAATAAAACAAAGGTAGAAGTAAAGGTACTCTATTACTATACAAGTTACTAAATAGATTTTGGTAAGTGAGCTTTTATAATAAGCGCTAAGAAGGTAGTTTCGTCTGGCGCTATTTTGGCCGTGTAATATACTAAATTTTAGATTCAATGGAGATTGAAGCTAAGATATTTCGTGATTTTTAGTCCACCTAGTTTACCTTTTGATCATTAACATACTGTTGAAAAAAAAACAAAAGAAAGTTTTTTGGGTCGTTATTATTTCCATAAGTCCTTAGAATAGGTTAAAAAAAAATCCCATATTTTTGTTGGCGTAAGCCAATGAATAATTTGATATAGTGGTAGGTAAGGTTAAATTTTATTTATATAAAAATAATTTAGTTATTTTATTCTTAACCCAACAATCATAAGATATAAAAATATAGTTAACCTAATCCTCTTCTTCGGGAGCCATGTGCTATGCCGCACATCGGCGATCATTTGTTCATTTCATGGTCAGAATAGCCAGGGTGCCCTCCTCAGCCTGTCTAAAAATGGTTGCGGCATCCAGTATACCACACCAATTTCTTATATTACGGAGCCAAGAGTGTTGTTTTTGACCTGGCCACCTTCTACCTTCCATTTTTCCTTGCAGTATTAGCTTTGGTATGGAGTAGCGAGGTCCTGTCAGTATATGCCCCAGAAACGACACTTTACGTTTTTTTACCGTGTCCAATAGATGTCTTTCCATGCCAGCTCTTCGTAGAACTTCATTAGTTGTGTGGGCTGTCCAGGTAATAAGCAGCAATCGGCGTAGTGTCTACATCTTAAAAGCTTCAATCCGATTTAGCGTTCTGGCTTTAGGTGACCAAGTTTCAACACCGTATAGTACAATAGGCCACACATAACATTGTACCACACGTATTCAAGTGTGTAGGGGCATTTTTTTTTATGAAGAAGTATATTCTTGAGTTTAAAAAAGGGTTGTTTTCGCGCGACCGATTCTTTCCTTCACTTCTTCATCACAATCCAACCTTTCATTTAAGGAGGCGCCAAGATAGGTAAATTTGGCGACACGCTCAATATGTTCTCCGTTGAAGTTGAGGGGAGTAATATGCTGATTTCTGCTAATCACATTATTTTTATCTAGGCAACATTTATATGTAGTCCGAACCTTTCACCGCATTCGTTGATTTTATTTAATATTGACTGAAGCTCTTTAAGGTTATTATTCAGGATCGCGGTTTCATCTGATATCTCGGGTTTCATTCCCCAATGCTAGTTAAAAGATTTTTTTCACATAAATGTTGAATAAAATAGGTGATAGTACACAGCCCTGACGGACTCCCTTCGAAATACCAAAGGTCTTCGTTAATAACAAATATAATAAATTTATTTCCTCCATCAAATATTTTTTAAAGATTGTTTTTTATCAATTCAAGTTCAGTCATAATTTATATTTGTCTCATATTTTAAATTACTGTTTTTTAAGATAAGTAAATATAAAAACTGGGTTATTGCACTATTGGCATTGCAAAGCCTTTTAAACTTTTAAAAAATGACTTCAATTCCAAGACAAATAGATCAATTGGCAAAAACAATTAATTTTTCTGTGCCACTAAGCAATGTGAAATTGATTTTTTTATCGTTTTTGAAACTTTTGTCTCGAAACAAACAAATTCTGTCAATAAATCAAACTGCAGGGGGAATTTTAAAAAGCATATAACAAATGGACGTAAATATTTCATACGACATTGCAGTTACTAGGGAAAATTTCGAACGTGCCACGGAAATACGATATTATACTTGGAACTGCTTTTTATATTTTTCTTTGTCTTTTCTTGTTTGGCTTATAAAAAGTAATGCTTTGATTTATACCAAGGGCAAATATAGCATGGCAAGTTAAGTCCTCATGATATAGGATTTTTTTAATTAGTAGTTTTATATAAAATTTAACATTCTCATTAATTTTAACTTTAATCAATTTAAAAATTTACAAAAAAAAATAGTAGTTACATGATTCCTCATCAATCATCATTAAACAGCCGTCCGCGTCCACGGCTGGATATGGGTATCCCTTAGTGCCTGCCACCGTTTTCGGTCTTGTTCGTCCTGTATCCAGTTCCCCCGGATTCTGTTAATATCATCCTTCCATCTTGTTGGTGGCCTGCCTCTGTTCCTATAGGCTTCGTGCCTTGGTCTCCACTCCAGAATACGCTTTGACCATCTTCCACCCGCTGTTCGTGCCAAATGGTCAGCCCACTTCCACTTCAAGGTTGCAACTCTCTCTATGACATCGGTCACATACGTCCTATGTCGTATAGTCACATTGAGTATCCGTCTCTCAGAGACAGTCCAAGCATTGACCGCTCCATAGATCTCTGTGCAACTCGCAGCTTGTGCGCCGTTTTTTTGGTAAGCGTTAACGTTTCTGCCCCATTGGTTAGTACTGGCAGTATACATTGATTATATGTTTTCCGCTTGAGGCATATGGAAATGTTTGATTTGAAGACATCCCTAAGCTTTTCAAATGCCGCCCACGCCAAGCTTATTTTCCTGTTTAGCTCGCAGGTTTGATTATCTCGCCCAATCATGATCTCGTGTCCCAAATATTTATATGAGGCAACCTGCTCAATACTCCTACCGTCAACTGAGATATTCTCGCTCATGCCAAGGTTGGTCATACACTGCGTCTTCGTAAAATTAATTTTAAACCAACTTCCTTGCACGCTTCATGAATGCTCTCCAACATAGTCTGTCGGCCGTTATGACAATGTCATCAGCGAACCTCATATGGCTCAACAGCTCTCCGTCGATATTTATGCCCGTTTCTTCCCAGTTTACTCTTTTAAAGGCATATTCCAATACGGTGGTAAACAATTTCGGAGATATTGTGCCGCCCTGACGAACTCCTCTTTCGATTTGAAATTTATTTGTGTCCTTACTTGCAGTTGAACGTTTGTATATGTTTTTCAAAAGGGAAGTATATCGATGATCAATACGACAGTTCGTCAGCGCTAGCAATATTTTGTGATAATTTACGAGGTCGAAAGCCCTCTCGAAATCTATGAACACCAGGACGAGTGGCTTGTTATATTCGATGCATTTTTCTATAAGGGTCTTAAAAGTTTGAAGATGGTCGTTTATTCCATACCCTTCTCTAAATCCCGGCTGTTCACGTGGCTGGTATAAATCTAATTAAGATGTTAGACGCTTAGTTATAATCTTCATAAAGAGTTTGTAGACGTGTGACAATAAGCTTATTGGTCTATAGTTTTCTAGTTTTGCAATGTCTTTCTTTTTGTGCATTAGGATTATTATAGCATTATCCCACTGGGAAGGTGTTCCCTCCAGAAGACGTGCATTGAAAAGCCTGCATAAATTCTTAAGCAATATGTTTCCTTCTGCTTTAATAGACTCAACAACAATTTCGTCTTCGCCTGGGGCTTTATTGTCCTTCATTTCCTTCAGCGACGCTCTTGTGATGATTCCTATTAATGAAATTAAACTGATAATTTATATTTATGATTTTTTTTTTAGAAAATTTAATTCTTTTACAAACTTCTAGAAAAATGGATATTTGATAAAGTTGCTTCATACTTTATGCTAAAAACAAAAAAAAAACTCCGCATCAAATGTGAGAAAATTTTAATAACACACATTTGATATAACGCTACGTTAAAGAAAATGTCTCTGGACTAGTCTTCTAGTTTAAAAAGTTGAAAAGATCGATTTTTTTATATTTTGATAGTTTGGATATTCAAGAATATCTCCTTTAAATAATTTTTCGAGCTTTAAGTGCTTCAAAAGATGAAATGACTGATTGTTTTGGGGGAGAAATTCGTGAAATATTTAATTTGAGGTAAAAAAGGCTCGATATATGGAGCAAGAATCACCGGTTGAAGAAATGTAAGTTATTTGTACTGTTCTATCTGTTAGACTGCCTGAGGCTTAACTTAAAACTTTAAAGGCGTTTTTTTCGAAACCACTTTTTTCAAAAGGTTTAACACAAAATCTATCGAGTTTTAATTGACTAATTTTCTTAAAAGTATGCATAAATTTTCTTTATATGTCCCTTTATGGCAGTAACCAACAAAAAATTAAAATTTTTATATTTTACTTTTTTTAAAAAATTCGAGAAACCGCCATTTTGCGGGATTTTTTTTTTTTTGTCGGGTTCCTGTCATAGTAATATTTAATAAAAAATCTACCTGAAGACGTTCTTTTTTCCTTCTACAACGCGTAACTTTGTAAATCATATTTATATATTTTTTTCTAATTTTTTGTGTAAATTCCTAAGATATAAATAAAAAATGATAAAAAATAGATAGGTAAAATATTTTTTTTATCGACCGTCAAAAAAAGTTCAAAATTCGGGCTTCTAGACTAGAATAGCCCTTTAAAACTAAGAACTTTTATGTACGTTGCGTTAAGTCTTATTTTGCAATAGTGGTGCAATTTATAAAAAAAATGGGCAAAAGATCAAAATTATTTTATGAATTTTATACATCTAAAACTAAGCATATGGGCTAAAGATTTTATTTTAAAAACTTCTTTTAATAACATTTTTTAATTATTTTCAAAAACAATTCCGCTTTTGGAATTTTTTTGACAAAAAAATAAAAATTGACAGATAGTGTAAATTTTGTGACTACTATTTTTTGGTTATTTCTTATCTTGATCAAAGCAGAAACTGATGCCCAAGTAAAATTTAATTTTTAGGTTGTTAAATATTTTCATTATGTTTATATTTAATGCCTAAAATCACATATGACTTAAAATAAGCATTTTTAAGTTATTATATTATACTTTTTGAATAAACTAATTAAAATAAAAATATAACTAAGGTCGAAACAGTGTTTAAATATCTTTGCAGTATATTACCTACACAGACTTATTTTAGATACATATATAAATTATAAAACTAAAAATTTAATAAAAAGTTATTGCAAAAGAAAATAAAATTTAGTCTTAAGAGACATGACAAATAACAATAAAATGTTTTGATTTTATTTTATTCCTATATATTTTTTTTTTGAATGTG
>JAHBCN010023831.1:0-12208 GCA_019359885.1 Listronotus oregonensis | reverse complement strand
GCATCGTTATGTCGGTGGATGAAACCCATTTACAGCATCCGGATATTGACAATAGGTGCGTTGGGTTTTTTGGGGCCGCTGTCGACAAGCTCGACAAGCAGTAAAAGGAATGTTAAAAAACTGGCTTTGATATACCAATGTGTTTATCACCCCATCCTGGCATGTTAGTAGGAAACCCCGGTCCCCAGATTTGAGCTCAGCAGATTTTAAAAAACCCAAACGTGAGGTTTCGAGATGGGGATTGAGTCTTTTCTTTTTTTTCTGAAAAATTTCCGTGGCGGCTTATTAATGTGATCTTCTAAAAAAGGTCTGTTGTTCTCCCTTTTTTAACTGCAGTTTTTATGGCTTTAGACTCGAGTCTTAAAGTGACTGGTCGTCTTTTGGGATCTAATGCAAATCTGAGACCGAATTTATCCGCTGCTCGCCAGCCGCCTTAAATAGAAACGCTCCAACATTAGCCATTTCGTGTGCTCTTACTACTACTTACTCACTTCATTATTATTATTTTTATTATTATTATTATTATTATTATTATTGTTATAATCTCGGCACCCACACCTTTTTTTTTTTCCGTACGCCTATGTAAATGACATATATTTATAAATAAAAAAAACTTCTCCTGAATGTTATAAAATACGTTCTTGATTATTCTGTATAACCTTAATATGTAAAAAAAGAAAATTAAAAATTATTTGTTTAAATCAAAATTTACATATTTCTACCTGTTAGAGCATAAATTGAACCACCTAAAAATTAATTAGGACAAGCATTTAATTAAAGTTGATTGGACCAGCGAGGCTCCTATTATTAGCCTGACATTTTGAATTTAGAGTAACTAAAATATACTGACATTGTAAATAAATATTCCTAGAATTTTGGCAAGATTTCGTGAGCCAATAAGGTTAGTAAGAAGAAAGTAATACGATAGTAGTGGGTATATGGAGTTCAGGCTAACTTATTATAGCACCAAGAGCAATTTTTTAAATGTGTTGGACAATGTTATGGTTTCAATAACACTAAAATCTTGGACTTCCATTGTTTTTATCTGTTAAGCATTACACAACGTTTTGGTTAGTGATGTATTTTCAACTATTTTCAAGTGATTACTAAGAAGTATTCTTAAAAGCAACGACATATATACTATCCCTTGTTCACTAAAGCTTGACCAATTTTTCCGGTTCAGCGACGGCTGCCAGATATTAGGAATATCGGTACTAGGCTTACTAAATACATTTTGGTTGTTTGGATTTAGTACAGCTTCTTTAATTTTTTTCCAGTGGGTTTTTTTATAAATAATTTTTGCTTTCGACCATTGTATCCGGTGTTGCAATCCCTGACTTCGACGTTTTATCTCGTTCCGTATTCTTTTTGTGTTTTTTAACTCTAAATTCGAGTGTTCTTTTTGTTGTTGTTTTCTCAATGTATACCTCACCACATTTACAGGAAATTTGATAGATATAGTCAAGATTTAAACATTATTGTCCGGTTTCGTCTTAGTAAGAATAGTTCTTAGAGTGGTTTGGGATTTTTGCTCTTTAAATTGTTCTGAAAGCAGTAATTTGACTTATAAGTACTCAAATGTTTTGGTTCTTTTATGCCCAAGGGAATAGTAAAGAAAAAAATAATTTTTTTAAGACTTAGTTGGTTTAAAATTGATTTGAATAGATATAAGTACTGAAAGACCGCCAAACCGTCATTTAACAAACAAAAATTTATTAGTATTTTTAACAACCGATTTTCAAATTTCCAAAATTATTTCAAAAGGGACACAAAAGGCTTGAAGAAAAAATATACCATCATGATGTTTTGCTATTTATTTGGAACTTTGAAAATTCAAACAAATGGAGCATCCGATCGATGAAAAAATCAAGTAAATATCCATAAAATATTCTTTTTTAGGAATCTATTTCTGTTTCTCTCATGAAAAATATAAAAAAGGGAAATTTAACAGGTATGAAAAATATTTAAAAGTGCATTGTTGATTTTACTTATTATTATTTACTTACCAAAATTAACCTGGGGTAGATATCTACCCCGGTTTGTAGTTCTAGGGTTATTATTATAAAGTAATTTAAGATAGTTTTTGATCGTGATTAAACACCTTTGAAACCCATTAATGGATAACTGCGAAAATTAAATATTTAATTAAGAATAACTATGTGCATAAAATATCCCTAATTATTACAAATTTGTAACAAGCATAAATTAAAACTTATCAATTAATGTTTCTTCGGTATTTGAACAGGCTAATACAAATTGTACTTGTACTAGCATATTCTGTAAATGGCAATAACCCAAACCTATTTTTTAACAAAACAGATATGCAATTGCATAACAGTATTTTATAATGTTATAGGATATACTGACTCTTTTAAAAGTTTTAGCATAATGCACAAAGTACTATACAAAACTTTCTTTTCGACTACACAATTTTTGCTGTTTTTTCCCATCCTTGCAGGAAATTCCAACCTTTAAAATATAAATGGTTAATAATTTTGTTCATAATATATTTTACGATCAATCTAAAAAATTACTGACATTTAAATAAGTTATTTTCATAAAAAATTGACAAAAAAAAAAAAAGAGTGGTTACATTGTTAGAGGCCTAAGTCCATTATTAAAGTTCTAAAAATCACATTCTATTTTTCTGTGTAATTAGCAACTCTTAAATTTACAACATTAAAAATAACGATTTTTCTATACAAACTTTCATCCCTATTTTAATTCGCCGGCGTTGCTAAAGTATGGCTACAAATCAGAGCTGGGATGGATCATTCAAAAAAGGAATCGATTTATGGATCCGGATCCTCGTAAATGTATGAATCACCAATACGAATTACGATTTATTTTTTAAGGAAAAAGGAATGAATTTAAGGAATCGATTTCTTTTCATCGAATCACAAATCCGGTTCATCTTTTGTGTTTTTACTTACATAATCTAGATCAGGGGTCTCCAAAATACGGCCCGAGGGCCACATCCGGCCCGCGGACAGATTTTGTCCGGCCCGCGGAGAGCTAGCATACTTGAAAACTCCTTTTAGAGAACAAATAATTTTTATAGCAAATTAAATTTAGTTTACTGAAGTATTCTAATTTTATGTTGAATAATTATTAATATGACATCTACATTGATATGGTCATGGGCTAACTCCGCTAACTCATAACATTCTTGTAGGCTTATTGTTATTGTTTTTGTGATAAGTTGGATAAAGAAACACAGAATTGTAATGACTAAAGACATGTATAATATGCAGAAAATTTAACTTCAGTATATAATAACTAACAAATTATTGAAATTAATCCAACTAACATTTTATACATTTTAAATAATCACATAACTTATAACAAACATAATGACATCTGAAATACTAATGAGATTTATGTAATTGAGATTTTCCACTCACAATAGTTTGTAGTTGTGGACTAATTTTACTTGTACCAATTATTAAAAGAGATTTAAGATGCTCATCAGGTAATTTCGATCTGTAAACATTTTTTGTGTGTACTTCATTTTGGGGAAGGTTTTCTCACAGAAATAAGTAGTACCAAAAACAGAAAACAGACTACGAGCAAATTTATGCAAATTATCAAATTGTGTCACTGGAAGACTCTTATAAAATTCCAACAAAGATGAGTTTTGATATTTGTTCTTAATTATATCACTGCATTGTACATCAATCATTTCCATTTGAAGTTCCGGGGCTAGGGTTTCAATGTCAGTATCAAAAGGATTCTGAAAAATCTTAATTTGATTCGCAATGGCATCAAAGTCCGAGAAACGAGTATCAAAATTTATCTTCAAAGCACTCAAAGTTTCAATTGCAAAATCGATAGGAAACTCAGTCTCAGTAGTGTGGCTGAATATTTCACATGTTTTAAAATGTGAAAAACATTTACTTCGTAGTTGTGATTGAAACAGTCTCAATTTCTTCGAAGTTCAAAAAAGCGCTGAAGGACTTTCCCACAACTAAGCCAGCGTACGAGAGTATGATAAGGTAAGTCAGTTTCTCCAATCTCTTCAATAAATTGTCGGAATTGTCGGTGATTCAGCCTAAAAGATCTGATAAAATTAACAGTTGATATGACTGGTTTCAGAACGTCAGACATATCCAAAAATTTTCCGCACAAAGACTGTTGATGAATGATACAATGTAAGACTAATGGTTTTGAACCACCGTCATTTTCTACAGCCTTTGACACAAGAGCGACCACTCCTTTATCTTTCCCACTCATGTTTTTGCCTCCATCAGTTGTAATACATTTCAAGTTTTTCCATCGAAGGTTCTTTTGATTAATGGCCATTTCAACTCCTTTAAAAATATCTGTACCAGTAGTTGTGCCATGAATACTATACATATCAAGAAGTTCTTCGTGCACTTCATAGCTTTTATCTACTCCTCGAATATAAATCAACACCTGAGCAGTATCTGACACATCCGTTGACTCATCCAAGGCCAAAGAAAACCACTCAAAATGTCCATTCTTCTCGAATAATTGAGAGGATATATTTTCAGCGGTGTTTTCTACCCTTCGAGCCACAGTGTTTGCTGACATACTGACAGTTTTTAATAAATTTACCTTTTCAGGGCACATTTCTTCGGCTACTGCAATTATGCATTCTTTGATCATTTCTCCATCGGTGAATGGTTTTCCACGTTTTGCAATTTCAAGAGCCACACGAAAGCTGGCACGAGTTGCAGCCTCTTGTTCAGTTTTGAGTTTTGTAAATGAAGATTGCTGCGATTTCAATCCGCGCTGCATAGCTTCGAATTTTTCTGTCCGCAAACTTCCTGTATATTTTGAGTAATTTTGAAAATGTTTTGTTTCATAATGACGTTTAATGTTATATTCTTTGAGAACGGCTATGCTTTCATTGCAAATCAAACATAGCGCCTTGTTACTGGATTCAATTACGAAATACTGTTCCACTGATCTTTGAATTTTCTGCATTCACTATCAATTTTTCGCTTCTTTTCCATACTACTAATTCACACACAAAAGCAACAATTCAAATCAAAATACTGTAATAAAGATGTCTTAAACTTAAACACGCACAAACACGTTTTAAGGAAGTATGCAATATTTTATTTAACAACAGTGTCATAGGAACTGACTTGTGGTTGCGCCACTAGCCTTCTTATATATTCCAATTACTGCCATCTAGAAGTGAGTGGAAGACACTAGAACTTTCTCGAACCAACGAGATTATTCTGTAGGTGCTATTAGCGCCATCTGTTAGCGATAGAAGGTACTACTTATTTCCGCTTTTGTCCACAAGATGTCGTGTCAAGTTACTCCTCATGGCTCGTACTCTACGACTAATCTAGAAATTACAGATAATGACAGGAAAATTAATAATATGCAGTGTTGCCGTTTTGCGGACTTTAGTCCGATTGCAGCCTTTTTTAAACGTTGTGTACTTTTTCGGACTTTTTTTTTCATCAGTGGACTATTTCACTTCTTACCACCGGCAACAATGATAATATGGTTTTGGCCCTCGGAACTTACTGGAGTAATCAGTATGGCCCTAAGGCTGGAAAGTTTGGAGACCCCTGATCTAGATGATAAATTAAGCGTCAAATTTTTTAGCACGAAGCCTGAGCCGCGATATATAATTTTAGCGTTATTTTGAATTGCTCTAACTTTTAGCCAAATAAGTTTTTAGTAAATAATTTTTAAATTTAAATATGTTTTTTATGAGATCAACATGAAACTACCCTTAAATGAAACATCTTTTTGAACTGTATTTCAAAACTTGCGATTCTAGATCTAGATCTTTATAAGGTTTTTAAATGTGATTCTTAAGATAACCTCTAGAAAATTATAAATTGGACATCTTATTGTTTTTTACAAATAGTTTTACAAGTACCGTTTAATAATTTCCTGCTTGCGGAATATAAAAATGTATTAAAATTTTAAATTCATTTTTGTAAAACACCCTAAATAGAACTGATTAAATGTCCTATTTACAAGTCCCTCAGGGTTATATTAAGGATAAAATATTAAAACATTATGAAGATCAAGCAATCAAAACTTTAAGGATCAAATGCCAGTAAAGTTTATGCCCGTTTTGGGATACCACACTCTATGGTTACGAAAAAATTTTTTTTTAATGATCTTTCTCTCAACATATTTTGGTTAAAGATCACATGTTTAGTGTGTTTCCTTATTTAAAAAATTTAATAGGCAGATTTTTTAAAATTCTTTATCTTCATTTTTGAAAGTCAATGCGATGCTTAATAAGAATCTTAGGTAAACATTTGGAAATTTAGTGTGACGGGTTTTGGTATTTATAAAGCTGTTTGCCTTAGATTCAGGATATAAGGGTTTTTTGGGGGTACTAGGTCAAAATTTGGAATTCATAATTTTAGGTCAAAATTTAGAAATTTGAAATAGTGTATTCAAAATAGTGAATTTTTTCATTTTTAAACAGATTTGTTCTAAATTAGAAGAATAAGGAATCGATTTCTTTTGGAATTAGATCCTTTGAAAAAGAAACAATTGCGGATTATTTAAAAAGTATACAACTAATCCGAATCACGGATCTTAGTTTAAATCGATTTCAGCCTTCGAATCCTTGAAAAGAAATAGATTTCTGAATTCGATTCCAAAAGAATTTGATACCTACCCAGCTATGCTAAAAATTATTTTAAAAAAAGCAGCTATTTAGTGGCAAGTGTGGTATTGTTAAAAAAAGAATTTTAAGAGCTATTTAAATATAAAAAAATTAAAGATAACCACCATATAACATTTGAAAGTTTTTATTAATAACTAAAAAACAAGAGACAATAAAAGAAAAAAATTGGTGGCAAAATGTTTGTCGCCAAAAAGTGTCCCAGTAATGTCATCGTTTAAGACATGTCAAAATTCAAACAAATGAATTACAAGCAAAAATTAAAATCGATTTCTTCTTTTTCGTTAATATCTTCATAATAAATCAAATTTATAAAAATTAACTGCACAGTCAAAATAAGCTTTAAATCATCTAAAACTTTTCCTATTTCTTTATCTTGTATACTGAACAAGAGAGCAATACATGTAAGCCGAATTTGAGACACACTGTATCTCTTGCAAATTTTATGTAAAAATAAAATCCGGCTTACCAACGAAGAAACGTTGCCGCTCTTCAATTGTTTGTGCACTTCCATCCCACACACTAAAACCCGGATAATAATAAATCTGTTAATAAACTTGCACACTAGTTTGGCAAGTTGTAGTTACCGGTTGTTACCTTAATTAATAACTTTGCTTAATTAATTGTTTAACGATTCAGTTAAGGTTTTAATTAGCACATCCATATATTCTGAAAATAAAATGTTTGTACGGAACGCGACAATATTCAGTTAGTAATTTCAGAGATAATTTTAAGCCTGTTAATTTTAACCAATCGGATGCTTGCATTTTAATATGTTGCTGTGACGACAACCTGATTTTTTTGAAAACCACCCTACCTAGCTCACCAAGATACAAGTATAGTGAGGCGAACTATATTTACCTACTAAGTAACATAGCAAATGCAGCACCAAGTAGGAGTGCTGTAATTTTGAGCATACTTTTACAATATTTAGGTCTACTGATAAGTAAAAAGTGATTAAAATTTGAACTAAAAATTTCACACAAAATAGCTGAGATATTCCACCTTAATGTTAATAGTTTACGTTACACTCTCGTTAAGTCGTCGCGACATTATTTGAAAATCAGTTTTTTTTCAGCGCCCCCATTTCTTTTTCACCTTAAAAATCTCAATAAGAGGAGTTTAATTAAACCTTTATTCTAAACGAGACTTTTCTTACCAGAGAGAGCAATAATAATGCAACTTTAAAATATTAATAGTATCTTTTATTTAAAATTAACAATTATCAACATTGACAAATAATAATATTACTTTTTTATATTAAGAGTATCTTTTACCTATTCAGCTCGGTTTGGCCGCAACAATAGATATACCTATTGTTAACACGTCTCTTCGGAGGTGGGCACCTCACCTGCGACACTTGAAGACACGAATATTTTTCAATGTTTGATACCTATTACTAAATATCTTTAGATATAAATAGCGTTGTGAACGTATTAAAAATATTAAATATTTAATATATCTTTAGTTTATATTTATACAATAAAATAGGATATAAATATGAACTAATAAATGGATATTGTGTAGTAGAAGGATTTTAATTTGAGTGAATTTTAATATATAAAGTAGCTGAAGTTACAAATCACCCATCGCTTCCTTAAATCACATCAGCGCCTCCCAATTTTTCTGGGCTCCTTACCGCCCTCTTTAGGCCACTAGGTCACCAGCGCCCACAAGGGGGCGTTATCGCCCACTTTGGGAAAGACTGGATTAGGTAATTGATGTATTTTTGGTATATTGTATCCCAGGCCATCTGAAATTGGTTTCGTAGTGCCTCCAATGATGGTGGAGGAAGCGGTGAATTTTGCAACTTTTTTCCTTTTATATCCCATACATGTTTAATGGAGAAAAGGTCTGGGCATCGAGGAGGCCACTAAAGCAGATTTACACCGGACGCTTCTAAAAAGTCTAAACTAACAAGTGCGACATGAGTTCCTGCATTTTTTTCCTGAAAAATTAAATCTTGCAATGTTTCCAAAAAGACATGCTGTCTCGAATGAACACTTATCGTGACCTACTGCCGTAAGCAATGGCACCCCATACCATAACACCCACAGTGTGAATAATATGCCGTTCGATGGAAAACTGAAAGTTCTGTCTTTCACCACGTCTCCTCCTTACTGTTGCACAACCGTCATGCGTGCCTAAACAGAATCTGATCTCATCGTTGAACACGACTGAGTTCCACTTCATATTTCATTCAAGTCTTTCTCTATTCCATACCAATCGTTGCCCACGATGCTGTGGAGTCAGAGGTAGTACAAAATGACGGTATGAAAACAGTCCAAAAGACCTTATTCGGCGATAAACTAACTTCATTGTTATCTTCCTACAGCATCAATCCACTAGTTTACAACTGCCTTTGTTGTGGAAAATCGATATCCAAATGCGTCCGATGGCGTCCAGTACCTCAATTTCGGCCTCTTTGGAACCACGCTCGACAACATCTTATTACAGTAGCTTCGTTTCAATCACCTGATTAGCGATTTCTCTAAAGAAAATCCGGCTTTACGTAACCCTATTATCCGACCCATCTCAAACTTGGAAAGTTGAGTAAAATTAGGCGTTTGCGAACTCTAGGAAAAAAATTGAATTAAACAAATCCAACACAGAAAAATCCCTAAATATTAAGTAAACATGTTCATAGTGTTCGGATCCCAATATGACAAAAAAAACAGCTCGGAATTTTAAAATTTTATCAGCGCATACTTTCATGTTAGTAAATATGTTTACAAATTTTTATTAAATAAATAATTTTTTGTGCTGCATTTTCTATGTCACTTAGTACATTGTAATTTTTAATATCAAGCACCCCACGATTTTTAACTATAATTGAATTATTTTCTTACTTACTTAAGTTTTATTTTAATCTAATTCCAAATTAATTAGTTATAATTTATTTTTGAACTTTCTATCACTGTAACGCAAATTCTTTAAACTTAAAAAATGTTTTATAGTCTTTAGTTCGGTCTTCTATAAAAGAGTATTTCATCAGTTTTTATTTAACTATATATTTTTTTAAATATTTTAGTCTTGAAACAACATATCAAGAGTAATCCAAATCAAGAAATTTGATTTTTAGTATATCTCATATTTGTCTAGAATTCTAAAGTTACTTTATTCCTGTTTATTTTTATTTAATCAAGTTTTGTTTTGATTTTAGGGTTCGAAATGAATTTAAAAAATTTAATAAAGTTAATTATTATTTTTATTATTTTTTTATTAAAAATTAGTTTAGAATATATATATTTTTAATTTTTTTTTTCAAACTCAAAAATTATTTTACATAAAACTTATAGCGGTCCATTCTAATACGTTTGACTTAATAATTTAAACAAGTTTTTTAAACTGCATGTAGAAAAATGCTGTAGCGACATTTATGGTACCATAATTTTATCATTTATTTGCTTTGCATATATTTCAGTGGTAAAGGTTCTCGCCCACTAGAGCGAGGCGGCGTGACTGAGCGACGCGACACGACGCGATTAAATGCATCAGGGACACTTTACATGTAATCAGACTGAAGTCCGCAATCTAGGCGATACGATGCGCGCGACACCTGAGACCAGTCTATTCAGTTCTATTATCACTGCATTTGTTTATTTGTTGTTATTTTTGTGATATTTGTCTTTAATTATTTTTATATATTTTTTAAATTAATCTAAATAAAAATGCTCTTTAGTGGATTCTGATTTCAAGGTATGTAAAAGCAGCTTTTTTTGGTGTTCTATAGACGTCTGTATTAAACTAAGAAGTTTAAAAAACTTTTCTTCTAATATCCGAAAAATTGGAAAAATTTTCTTGCATCTTTTCTCAAATCTGGAAATAGGTGATGGAATTCTCCACACGCATTTCTCTTTCAATTATTTTCATGGACCCAAACACTTCTTTTCTTTTTCTTTTCTTCCTCCTCCATTGCAGCAATTACTCCAAACACAAAAATATCTTCGCCCGATGAGCTCTCCATAACAACTCGCAACCAACGCCACATTTTGGAAGATTTCGCGTCGCACCGCGTCGCGTCTGTCAACCAGTGGGCGGACAACTCCGTCGTGTGGCGTCGTGTCGCATCGCATCGAGTCGCGCCGCGTCGCGCTAGTAGGCGAGAATCTTAAGACTATATTTTTTAAATTATATCGATAAAGTAGAATGACAATTACCGTCATTCTGTGAATGGTAGACATTTAACATGTATACTAATCTAGATACATTTATCTTTTTATTCTGATGATCCTATTTGAATTAGATCAAATTAGGGGAAAAAGGTTCTCTTTTTTAATTCGCCGCGCTTCATAGCTTGGCTTGGCGAAAAAGCGTCAATTTCCCCCGGGTAAATTTACATATAACCCCCAAAGTGGGGCGGGGGGAGCGTCAGTTCTTTTAAACCAGCACAGTGTGGAGACGACGTCGATTGTTGAGTACGCGGGTTTTTAAAGTTCATCAGATGAAGCTTTTTTTTTAGCCCCGGGGGGGATCACAAAAACGCAAAAAAAAAACCCCTACATATTGGGTAATGGGTTTTTTTCGACCCCCATTTTTGAAGGGGAATTTCATACGCTTTTTTTAACTTTTTTTTTTTTTTTATTAATTTAAATACTTGAACTTATTTCCCCAGACGTAAGCATCACAGAAACCGTTGGACCAATAGAATCAACTTATTTCAGGGTCGAATTTATCACCAATCATTCAACCAAAAAACCGTTTCTGGAGATTTCTGAAAAAAATTTATAAATGGTTTGCCACCAACCATCGGTATATTGAAAATAACTTACCACTTTCCTTGATTTTTTCCCCCCAAATCGTTCCATATGTTGTCCCTCCTCAATTGATTGCTATAATTTTTGTTGCTTATATCATATATTTCCTCATATTCCCTAACTAATAATATTAAATGTTCAACTTTCTTTGTCGTCCATCCGAGCCATTATTTTTACTACACTGGATACATACTCCCCCCCGGTGTCTAGTATCGCGACCTTATTTGTCGCTTTTTTGGGGTTCACATTTTTCGAGCGGCGCTGCACTTCGTACGCGACAAAAAAAAACCCACCGACAATTGGAAGCATTTGCCGCTTGAAGTCAAAGGAGGGGGAGCGCAAAAAAAGAGCGGCTAGTAAAAAAAACAAAAAAGATTATTTAACGCGACATTTTGGAGCTCGATGAAGTCAAGCGTAGTAAAGCACGATGAAGCGTATATGAGAACCGGCCTATATACGTATTATCATCGGCCCTTTTTCCCCCGTACAATTTTTTTTAAATAAAAGGCTTTTTTTAAAAGGTAAAAAATTGTTAAAAGATTCGGTTACATACATACATACATACATCCATACATACATCCATACATACATCCATACATACATCCATACATACATCCATACATACATCCATACATACATCCATACATACATCCATACATACATCCATACATACATCCATACATACACCCCTTTTTTTTTTCCCCGGGGGAACCCTTCTTGATTCACTACCGGATGCAGCGCAGCCTCTTGGGCTTTTTTTTCCCAATCTCCCCCTTTTTTTTTTATATCAATCCTCCCATTAGTCTTGTTCCTTCTA
>JAHBCN010023830.1:0-12298 GCA_019359885.1 Listronotus oregonensis | reverse complement strand
AAATCAAACAATAAAAGCCCTCCGTCTACAAAACCATTCTTGTTTCCCAATATGAGTAATAATTAGTTTCGTCCCTTCCAATGGGGGTTTTAAACCAGTGAAAGGCCTTCATTAAAGCCTGGCGAGCAGTTGAGGGATTTATCTTAAAATTTTTTACGTATATCTCTTATTTAATCTAGATAATACATTGTTTTTCCTTCGGAACGAGCTTTTTTTATCTTTTCGAAAATCTCTTCTCCTTTGGCCCCCCTTTCCCCAGTTTCTTTAACAAAGTTTTTCCCCGGAAATTTTTCCATGGAAATTTAAACCCTTTAAAATTCTCCATAGTTTTACCCTACTTATTCCTGGCACTTCCGGATGTTTTCGGACAGCTTGAAAAATACTATCTACCGTCGGGATTTTTTTTCCATAAAGCAACCATGTACAATACGTCTTATTGCTTGCTTTGTGTCATCTGTTATCTGAAGTTCTTTTTTGCCCGGTCGCTTTTTTCGTGACGCTATACCTCCCTTTTCCAACTCCGGTGATCAAAGCACATTTTTCAACTCTATCATTCACACTTAAATCACAGTTTTGCTCATTTGTGATATAATCGAATAGTTTTTAACAATACACTTCGTTTAATGTTAAATGGCAAAATTTCATTTTTAACAAGCCATTTTGATAACGAACATATAACATGTAACAATAAAAAAACTACGCAATTGCACATTAAGAAAGATTATTAGTTTGCCAAATAAGGACTATTAAAATAGACAGTAATCAAACCTAATGAAGGCAGATTGAATTAGGGCCAACAACTTCCCTGAATATATATATATATATATATATATATATATATATATATATATATATATATATATATATATATATATATATATATATATATATATATATATATATATATATATATATATATTATGGAACTTCTTTTTTATTTTTTACATTATTTTGTATTGTTCTCAACAAATATAAAAAAAGTAAAATAAAAATAAGTAAAGTAAATAATAAAAATATTAGGACAGAAAATCGTTATAATTTTAGTTGTCACAACAAAAGAAATCGAAATACTTTTAATATTTATTAACCTTATTTGCATTTAGGGATAAATATATCTAGATATATAATTATATATAGATACTTATACCAGCGCGCCTATGGTTTACGATCCTTAAGCCATTCCATAAAATTTTATTACTTTCGCTTGCAATGAAACAGAGTATAGATAAAAGACACTTTTATTAACCCTATATTTCAATTTAATTTTTAATAAAAGCCGTTTGACGAGTAAACTACCTTAAATAAAGGTTTTCTATTTAAACATATTTTGTGATTCCAACATTTCCATTCCAACTCTCAAATAATCTTACCTTTCTCGGGTAATACTTGAGCAAGAGTATACTGATGGGGATTTTTTAGACCTAATTTGTACATGGCATTACGAAGACCTGCGGCCCCCTCATTGTTGTGAGCAATTTTTTGTACATCACTACACCTTCGGTTTCTTTTCCGTTTCGTAGGTAACCTATAAATATTAAAATTTTATTAAGAGAAAATAAAATCACAAGACATGTCAAAGGCGACATAGATGCGCTTCCACTACTACAGACAAAAGTAGACTCTATTGCGCCATGTTTTGTTTTAAAAAAATCCTAATCAAAAGAATCTCATCGTCATGTTCACATTGTGTCGTAGTTGGGCCCAGTAGGATCTTTTTGAGGGGTTATCGGCAACCTTTGGCTAGCGTATGAACAGGATCCGAAGCTAAGATGGACACAAGGCTTAACCAAGGTGTTAGCATGCCGTGCTGAGAGTGGTGACATCAGGTGTCTCCAACGGTGCCTCTGAGATACAGGGCGACCTTCAGAGTATCTACCCTTTTCCGGGGGGAATGCGGGGCTTTCCGTGGTGGACTATTATTTCCCAGCTCCAAACAGAAAGGGACAGAACCGTTTTCATAGGAAAAAGTGAAAAAAAGGGGGCTGACCGAAACGGATAAACCGTTTCGAGAGGTGCCACCCAAGGTCAAAGGGGAAGGAAAAGGTGCGCCGACCGAAACGGCAAAACGTTTCAAAAGGTGCCCCGGAAGTCACCGCGCCTGTTTCGGGGGGAACCTAATCCATCCCGAACAAACAGGTGTTTAAAGGGGGGTTTTTTCCCGGAATCCAAATAGAAGGCGGACAGAACCGCCTTTATAGGGAAAAGGGTTCCTTTTTAAAACCCCAGAAAGGGAAAAGGACTGTTTTCAGGGGGAAGGCCGGGGGAGATACGGCCTGGGGAAGGAAGATCTGGGTTTCTTTTAAAAAGGACCGGGGTAGCTACCCACATCACAAGATTTTTAGTGGAGGGGGGATGCCAGAACACACCCCAAAAAACATGTCCTACGTTTTTAAAATAAAAAATGTACCAAGGTTGGGAGAGAGTTCTTTCCCCAAACCCGATATTTGGGGTGATTAGAAGTCTGATCCTTTTTGGGGGAAATTTTAAAATGTAAGCCACAAAGACCGAGCGGCCCGGGGGGAGGCAAAAAAAGTCCACTCATTTTAAACCAACCCCCCACCAACCCCCCCATTAACGTCTGATCCATAAGCCCCAACTACATAGGGTTTTTTGGCGCCATTGGGGTCACTGTCCAATTCAAACCGGGGGCCAGGCGGGTTCCCCCCGCTTATTTCAGGAAAGGGGCAACGTGGAAGGAATTAATTTTTTTTTACAGATATTTCTAAAGTTTTTTTTTTTTTAAAAAAATTTTTTTACCTTTATTATATAAAAACCGACTGCTTTTCGGGGGGTGATTACTTAAAGTACCTGAGTTTTTAAAAAAGGCACCTTTAAAACGATTTGTTGCGCTACCTAAAGCAAAAAAAAAACCTTTGGGGAATTTTAAATTTTCCCCCTTTAAAATTTTTTATAAAGGGTCATTTTAATTTAAAAAAAGAGGTAAGAAAAAAAAATAAAGAATGGGGGTTTCCTTGGGGAAAAACATTTGTTACCATGGTTACTGAATTTTTGGACCAATGTGATACATTATGGTTCAGTTTATCTTTTTCTCATCACTCTCAAATTAAAATCCCCCCTTATAGGGGTTTTTTTTTTTGTTGAAGCAAAGGGGTGTTTTACTGATTTTAAAAAAATCCAAAAAAATTTTTTTGGAAAAAAAAAGCTTTGAAAAAAAAATTTAAACATAGGGTAGGGTTAAAAAAAATTAAAATATACCGGGGGTACCTAATTTTTTTCTATAGAAACCTAAACAATCTGTAAATATGTTTTTTTTTTAGTCTTATTTAGGTTTTTTTTTTTTTTGTTCATACAGCCCTTTCTATTTTTTACCCATGCTTTACATCAGATTCTATAAACTACGTTATAATGCAAAATTTAATTTATTTATTTTTAAATATATGAAACTTTTGTTCCGTTAAATATCGAATTTACTGAAAGATTTGAAAATTGTTTATTTTGTAATATCTTAGAGCCGATTTTGACAAGTATGTATACCATTTAAGATATGACCCAAAAAAAATAAAAATTTTTTAAAAAACCCTTTTAGTAAAATTGCTCATTTAACTTTTCGATAAAAAAGTATTTTTTTTTTAAAAAAAGTTCCCCCAAAAAATTTGGGGCAGCAAACCCCATCAAAATTAGTTCGAGAAAGAGGCCAATTCTTAATAATTTAAATAAAAAAAATATTTGGATTTTTTTTTAATTGAAAAAATACAACTTGGATCTGCCCCTTTTTTTTTCAAAAAAAAACCCCTTCAAATTTAATTAAGTTATAACGAAAAAAAGTAAAATGTTTTTAAATTGTAAGAGCTAAGGTAAAAAACTTGAACTTACCCGAATGAGAAAAAATTTAAAAACTAATATCCAAACTTCGTAGAGGGAATTAAAACTACTCGAATTTGACATTTGGCTTAACTTTTCCCCTTCTTTGTTATGCGGAGAACTAGAAAAAAAAAACGTCAAAAAAATTTTTTAGAACTATTACTCGTTTGTACTAGTGATGGAGTTTTTTTTTTGGTGGCCGGGAGTAGATTTTTTTTTTCCAAAAAACATAGGCATAACGTGGACATGTAAATTTTCTTTAAGGAAAAAAGGAAATAGCCATCTTGTATATTTCTTCCTGTAAAATATGCCCCTATTTTGTTTTTTTATATTAATACAAAGTTTTTTAGTGCTTTTTTTATGTATAGAAAAAATCCCCCCTTTATTTTATATGGAAAAAGTAAAAAAACAGAGAGCAAGTATAAAGTAAATTTTCCCCCAAATAAAATATGTTTTTTTTCCTTTCCCCAATAAAAATTTATAAAAAAACCCCTTTTTTTTAAAAGTAATACTTATTAGTAAAAAAAAATTTAAGGCGACTTAGTCCGGGGTCTAAATATTGCTATAGTAATGTAACATGCTGACGGTGGACACCGTCAAAAAAAATTTTTTTTTAAATTGCGCCCCCGATTGCGTTTAATTTTCCGATTGATAAACAGTTTTGGGGAATAAGGATTTTTTATTTTTCAATCGATTAAAAAAAACAAATTAGTTTGGTTTTTAAAAGGGGGTGTTAAGGGGATCATTAAAAAAGGGGGAGATGACCACTAACCGAAACGTTTCCCAAATAACTGGAAAGGGGAACCCAATTTTTAAGGATTAAAAACCATTTTTTTTGTTGAAAAAAAAATTTCTTAAAAAATTGGTAACAACCCCCTTTTTTAGAATAATCAGCTTGAGAACCCCTTTGAGCTTAGGTCCCCCAAGCGATTTTATATGTGGGGCGGAAAAAAAGTAAAAAAAACTGAAAAATTCTCACGCGAAAGCGAAGCAGAACGAATAAAAGGACCCCCCCATGCGACAAATCAAATTATTCGGCCCCTTTAAAATAGCCCCAGGGGTTTTTTCTGGGTTTTCCCGAAGAGGGGAAAATTTTCGTTTTATCGCGTGAAAGGGGCCCCGTATGGAAAAAGTTAGTTGGTGCGGCCGAGGAATACGACGCATCGGTTGAATTTCAGGTGGATGGTAAGGGGTAAAAATTCCCCAAAAAAAAATAAAGGGTTTTTAAAGGGAATTGGGGGGACTTAGATTGGGTATCAAATTTTTAAGGGGGAAAACAATAAAGTCAAAATTATTTTTAAAAATTTTTTTATCGATTGATTTATTACAAAATATCATTTTTTTTTTTTGGGTTTTAAAATTTTAACTTTGGGGGGCACCGCCCTTTTCCCTTTTGGGGTAGCTTTCACCCCTTTTTGGCCCCAAATTTACAAATAATAAGCAACTTATTTCCCAATATAGCTGGTAAACACCAAAAATTAGGGAAAAAATATCTCAGCTAAAAATTTGGTGGACTGTAGTCTGCAAGATGAGAGGAGTATTATTAAGATATTCTGCAAATTTTTAAAAAAGACATCTTTTTAATTTATATTTATACCCAAAAAAAAAAGGAAAAATAATAAAAAAAAAATTAGCTCCCAAAACAAAAAAAAAATTTTTAAAGAAATGGGGGTGGAAAGGATTTTTGGGTCATAAAAAAAATTTTAAACTTTCATTGTCTTTTTTAAATTTTCAAAACGTTTTGGGGGTTCCCCTCTTTGTTCGTTTTCAAGGGAAATTTGGGGAAGGTTGGGGATCCGCACGATTAACAATGAAAAATTAGGGGACTTTTTAAATGATAAAGAGGGTTTTTTTTTTTTAAAGAAATGAAAATCACTTTTAACCCAAATTTTACCAAAATGAAAAAAAAATTTAACCAATGGGGGAAAATTATTTTTATTTTTTTTAATAAATTAAATTCCCAAGGGGTTAAGAAAAAATTAAAAAGAAAAAAAAAAGTTAGAGACTTGACTGTTTTATAATATATAATTTGTGAATTATATCTATTTACCTATCTTTTTTTTTTTTCCGCCTGTGGGGCCTGAATGAAACCAAGGATAGGCTTCACGGTCATCCAGTACAAAAAAAAAATCAAACCACCTGTCAAATGCCGAATCTTCCATAAAATTATAAGCATTGGCAAAAAACCCTAAAATAATTGCTTTTAGTATTAAAGAAAAAAAAAAATTCGCATTTTTTTTTGTTTTTTTTAATTTTTTAATTTTTTCCCCAAAAAACCTTTTTTAAAAAAATTTTTTATCCTTACTTTTTTTCACTTAACTAACCTTTTTGAAGTTTAACTGCGCCAAAACCCTCAAATTTTTTCTCCTTTTTTTTGAAATTGATTGCCATTCCAAAAAAAATCCGGAAATGGGTCGATTTTTTTTTAAATCAGTCGGGTACCTAGGGGACGGAATTGTTCCCCAAAAAAAAAGCTCGACGTATGGGTTTTTTTTTTAAAAGTTTTTTTGTTGTTTGTTTTTTTTCTCCTTTTAGTATCTAAGGAATATAAATAATTTTAAGTAAAAAATATAGTTTTGGGAAAATATAAAAAATTGAAAATTTTTCCCCCCCAAGGTTATACAAAGTTATACCTTTTAGGGGGAAAAACAGTGTGTCCCAAAAAATTTAGGGGTAAAGGGGGCCGGAAACCACGATAGATAGAAAATGGTTAAATGGGGAAAGTTTTTTGGCAATTATGTTAGTAAGCTAATCCCGTTTTTACATGGATATTACCCCGGGTTTTTTAGAAATTTTGAAAAAACCTGAAACATGCATTTTCGAAAATCGGGGCCTATTTTTTTTTTGGGGGGAAAATTTTTTAAAAAGTAAAAAAATTCTTCAAAGCAACTTTTTTCAGAAAATGACCGAGTAGTCAATTTTTTTTTTACTTTTGGGGGGTTTTTGAATCATCATCAATTTTTTTTTTCATAGGGGCGCCATTTTGGGGTTTTTACGGAAATAGTGCTTTTTTTTCTGTTTTAAAAATTTTAAAATGTTTAATTTAAGAGTTTAAAACCCTTTTTTTTTTCAAAAAAAAATATTTTCTTTTTTGATTCCGGTGAACGTCTTTTTTTTTTTGGAAAAATAAAATATTATAATTGGCAAAAAAAAATTTAACGATATTTTACAGAAATGGGTTCGCGAACAAAACATAACGTTAAAAAGTGTTACAACAAAACTACACAAAAAATTATTTAAAACAAGGGAAAACAAAAAAAATGAAAAGTGACTAAACTAAAATTACTAAAATGTTGTCCATTTTTCTTAACATTTTAAACCCATTTTTTTTTAAAAAATCTTAACTACCCTATAAAAAGGGTGACTTGGGGTTTTTGGGAATTCCATCAACATCCCCTGAAGAAGTTGGATTTTTTTTAAATTTTGGGGTTAATGCAGCAAAAAATTGTCGATTTTCTTCAACGTACTTTTTTAGGTCGGGGTTTTTTAAAATTCCCGAATTTAAGCAAATTTTAAATTTTTAAAAATTTTTTTTTTTGGGTTCTTTTTCAAAAAAAATTTCGAAATACGTTTGCGCAGCTATTTTAAAAATTTCTATTGCTTTGGAAATAAGGTTGCAAAATATCAAGTTTTTCTTTAACTAATTAACCATTTTTCAAAAAAAAAACTTGATAATGACGCAAGATGAACCCGGAATAAACCCAATGAGAAAATATTTTTTTTTGAAGTGGATGAGGTTTTAAACCCCAAAACCAAAACCCCGTTATCACAGCTATCTAAAACTAAAAAAGCTAAAGTAGCAGATCTGGCAACACAGCATACTGGGTTTTAAAAAAAAAGTGCGCTTGTGGGCCCCTTGTCGGTTTTTCTTTGAATGCTTTTTTTAAAATAAACGCAAACGATTGATACGGGGAAAAAAAAATTTGTGTGTTTTAAAAAAAAAAAAAGGAAAACCCATAGTTTTAAATTCAGGGGTAAATTTAAAAATTTTTTGGGGAGTATCGCATATTGCATAAAGGAACCTTAAAAAAAAGTTGTTTTTTTTATAAAATAAATTGTATGTATGTAAATTTGGGATGTAAAACAAATTTACGACAGCGTTATTAAAAAAAAGGCACATCAAACAACATTTATTCTTCCTAAAAGAGATGAATATAAAAAGGTCTGGTTGGGTGCTATTACAGAGAAAATTTTTTTTGGGGGCTAATTCTTCAGTGGTTGGGGTTGGAAAAAATTTATAATAGTGACATTTTGAGAACTGAAACATATATAGATAAAAGGAAAAATTCCGGAGTTCCTTTTTTCTTTTTCTAAATTATAGCATGGTGCAATCCAAAAGGTTTTTTTAAAACCAACCCGAAATGTTTATCAAACCCCAAAAAAGTCCCCAAAAAAAAAACCCTGAAGAAAGAAGGAAAGTTTTCGTAGAAATTTTTTCGAACAAGAACATAGGGTTAAAAAATTTTTTCAAAACGACCTTATTACTATTTAGTATTTTTTTAAAACGGAAATTGACAAAAAAATAAACCAAAAAAAATTTAGATATGCAGTGTTTGACTTTTTGTGTCAAAAATATATAGTTGTATATCGATCATTGCTTGTGTTTTTATATATTTATTTTAAAAAAATTTATTAACATCCCTAACTATTGCAAGCCTTCTAAGTGGACTTTTTTTATTTCCTTTGAAGACTAGTGTAAGGGGTACAGAAGTAAAGAAACAAATTTAAAAAGGTCCTTTTTTTAAGCAATTTTTTTTTTAAGTATTTTACCAAAAATATAAACAATTCCGTTTTTTTAGAAAAACTTTTTGGAACTCGCCTAAAAAAAGATGAAAAAAAAAAAGCTTTCCACTTTGAGGGGGTAAGGTATTAAAGAAACTTTTAATGTAATAAATTTTTTTTACGAAAAGGTTTAAAAAAATATATTTATAAATAATAAGTTAATTTTGACATTGATAAGTGTGTAAATGTGAAAAAAAAAACAATATTAGCTCCAAGCAATATCTTCGGACTATATTAAAAAAACCATAAAAAAAACCCGGTAATTACCAAAAAATATTTTTTATCCATTTTTAAAAAAGTTATTTACATGCTTTAAAGTGGGAAAAAAACGCGAACAATAACCCCAAAAGTTTTTTTTTTTTAAAATTTTTTTTTCCTTTTTTAAAAAAAGATTTTGTTTTTTAATAATATTATTTTAGATTTTTGTTTTCGGTTTTTTTTAATTTAAAATTTAAAAAAAAATTAGGGGATTAATAAAATTTTTGGGCTAAGTTTTAAAAGTTACAAATTTTTTATTTAAAAAAAACAGTTAAACAGTATAAAATTAAAGCCTTAAAATTAATTTTTTTTTTAATCTAGCAATAATTTGAAAAAAAAAATAATAGGTTCCAAATATTCTAATATGGCCTAGGTTTTGGACAAAATTAGTGTTTTTTTTGGGGCCATATAGTATAGTATTTAAAATTATGTTTTTTTTTGGGAAAAAATACCTGTATTTTGTTTAGAATTTTTATAAAAGATGTTTATTTAGAGAAACCCGTTTAAATTTTATTAAATTCAACCAACCCAGGGGGCAGTGTTTTTGCAACGTTGCCTTTTTTTGGGGCCCCTTTTTTTAGAAGGCTGTATGTTATACATTGTTGAAAAAAAAAAAAAAAAACATTTTTTGGCTGCAAAAAAACCCAATTTGGGGCCCATATAAAAAAGGGAAAATTTGATGATTCATGAACTTTACTTTTTTTTGGGGCCATTACATTTTCTTGTAACACGTTTTTTAATTTTAGGTATGTTCGGAAACCCTTTTTGGAAAAAATCTGTTCAGCTTATCTATTTTACCAATTATTTTTAAATTTTTTTGTTTAAAAAAAAAGACTTTTTCCCCCCGGGAACAAAAAAATAGAAAATATTTGTTTTTTGAAATAAATGAGGTTATAAACTTTAAATTATAAATATTGAAAATTTTGAAATCAGAATAAAAAGCACTTTTTGGGGTGCGTAAAAATTCAATATGGCGTCCAAAATGAAAAAAAAAGTTGATGATGATTAAAAAAACCCAAACAGAAAATAAAAAACTTTCGGTCATATTTTTTAAAAAAAAAAAAATTGCTTTAAAGAAGTTTTTACAGTTTTTTAAAATTTTTTTACTCTAAATAAAATATGGCCGTTTTTTTTAAAAGGGGTGCCCGGTTTTTTCAAAATTTTTCAAAAACCTGAAAAAAATAAAACCATGAAAATAAAAGGCATTTGCTTACTAACATAATTTTAAAACTTTCCCCATTTAACCGATTTTCTATCTATCGTGGTTTCCAAGATCCCCATACATTCCCCACCAATTTGGGACACACTGTATATTAAACATTTCTATAAAATATTTTAAAAATTTTACTGTAACGTTTACCTGCAAATTTACTTTTCTTTCAAAAAAAATTCTTTTTGGGGTCCATTTGATTATTATCTTCACTAAATATTCAAAATTTTGTTCATCAAACAATCGTTTTTTTTTTTGGTATGGTTTCCAAAATTTTTTGAAGCCTGTAAATTTTTTTAAAGTTAATATAATTTATTGGGTGTTGAACTATAATGGCAAAAATTCTAAAGTGTTTGGGTTTTGTAAGTGAAATAAGAAGCATTTTTTTTTATAAAATACGTTAAGTTTTTAGCAGTTTAAAAAAAAGCTGCTTTTTTCTTACCTATAAACTGGACTACTCTGAAGTCCACTTATAATGGCCTTTTGGTTTTTAAAATTTTAATGCCTCAGCTCTTGTGCGATGTCTATCCAACTATTATTAGAGCCGCTCTATCGTGAGTTCTTAGGCCTGAATCAACAAAATTGATGATATAAAAACCCAGAAATAAAATAAACATTAAAAAAAATTTAAAAAAAGGCAAAAAAAATAAAATTAAGAAAAAAAAAAATTAAAGGTTTTAAACAAATATATATATTTTTTTTTTTGAAAGTAGACAGTGGGTTGTGGTAAGAAATAGGGGAAAGATAAGGGGGGGGACCACAAAAAAAAAACATCCTATGATTACATAAATATTGGCTACAGAAGCCGTATCCAGATTTCATTTAAATATCGGGGAAAAAATTTTCAGGGGGGAAAATTTTTTTTTTTGAAAGTAGACAGTGGGTTGTGGTAAGAAATAGGATAAAGATAAGGGGGCGTGACCACAAAAAAAAAACATCCTATGATTCAAAATATTTTACGGAAAACCCATCCAAATTTATTTAAAAATTGGGAAAAAAATTTCAGGGTACAGATAAAATTTTTTTTTTTTGAAAGTTTGGGGAGTGGGGGGTTGGGGGAAAAAGGGAAAAAAATAAGGGAGGCGGAACCCCAAAAAAAAAAAACCTTTTGGGTTTACATAAATATTTACAGAAGCCCCAAAACCAAATTTCATTTAAATATCGGGGAAAAAAATTTCAGGGTAAAGATATATTTTTTTTTTTTTTGAAAGTAGACAGGGGGGTTTAAGTTGGATAAAGATAAGGGGAGGCGTGACCACAAAAAAAAAAATCCATTATTTTTAAAATTTTTCTCAGGAACCCCATCCAAATTTCATTTTAAAAATTTTTTAAAAATTTTACAGGGTACAGATATATTTTTTTTTACTGAAAGTAGACAGTGGCGTTGTTAAAGGAAATAGGATAAAGATAAGGGGGGGGTGACCACAAAAAAAATCAACATCCTATGATTACATAAATATTCAACAGAAAAGAAAACCCAAAATTTTATTTAAATATCGGTAAAAAAAATTTCAGGGTACAGAAAATTTTTTTTTTTGAAAGTAGACAGTGGCGTTGTGGTAAGAAATAGGATAAAGATAAGGGAGGCGTGACCACAAAAAAAAAACATCCTATGATTACATAAATATTGGTTTTAGAAGCCGTATCCAAATTTCATTTAAATATCGGTAAAAATTTTAAAAGGGACAGATATATTTTTTTACTGAAAGTAAAGTGGCGTTGTGATAAGAAATAGGATAAAGATAAGGGGGGGGTGACCACAAAAAAATCAAAATTATGATTACATAAAATTAAAATAAATTTTTCCCAAAATTTTATTTAAATATCGGTAAAAATTTACAGGGTACAGAAAATATTTTTTTACTGAAAGTAGACAGTGGCGTTGTGGTAAGAAATAGGATGATTGGGGGGGCGTGACCACAAAAAAAAAACATCCTATGATTACATAAATATTGGCTAACAGAAGCCGTATCCAAATTTTTTTAAATATCGGGGAAAAAATTTTCAGGGTACAGATATATTTTTTTTTTTTGAAAGTAGACAGTGGCGGTTTTGGGGGAAAAAATAGGATAAAGATAAGGGAGGCGTGACCACAAAAAAACATCCTATGATTACATAAATATTGGCTGAAACCCCATCCAAATTTCATTTAAATATCGGAAAAAAATTTCAGGGTACAGAATATTTTTTTTTTACTGAAAGTAGACAGTGGCGTTGTGGTAAGAA
>JAHBCN010023829.1:0-12390 GCA_019359885.1 Listronotus oregonensis | reverse complement strand
CAGAAGCGGGCATTGGATGTCATTAATGATGCATTACATATGCATCATTCCATTAAAATATATATGGTTGTTTTGGCACGTTACTATCTAGCATCACAGGATATTAAATCATTTAATACACGTAACGAGGTGGTGACAGTGGCAAGTAACCTTGATGAAGGCTACCGCTCTTTTGTCGAGATCATGAAAACTCAATCGACAAAATTTCAGGAAAGAGATTCAGGTATGTAACACAACAAATTTGTTTTTTTTTTTAAATTCATTTTGAATTTTTTTTTTGGAAAAATTTGAATGTTACAAAATATATTAATTATATTTTTATATTGCAGGATGGGCTCTGAATAAGATTCTCTACCTGGAAGTTAACATCAATAAGTTTTCGCCAATGTCCGCATCATCCTACATTAGGCTGCCCAAATTTATAGAAAATAAACGAGTTGTAATTAATATCTACAATCAGGACGAGTATTGCTTCGCTTGGGCTATAACATTAGCTTTACACCCTGTGAGATTGCAGCTCGGAAATTATTTCATACCCACATTACTTAACTGTAATAAATTTAACAGATATGGATTTTTCAGCAAAATTAAGGGATATAACAAAGTTTGAGGAGTTAAATAATATTTCAGTAAATGTATATGGCTTGGAGTCAAACTTTAAAAACAATACCTTAACATATGAGGTTGTTGGTCGGTTAAGTTGTGCTAAAATGAAACTTCAAAAGCATGTAAATTTACTGTTAATCTCAAGGGATTGTTATATCTGTGACAGAATCTGTGCAATAAATCACTATTGTTGGATAAAAGGTTTGTCTCGTCTGGTCTCATCACAAATATCTAACTGTTTAAAAAAAAATTGTGACGATTGATTGATTTATTTTTATACAAGTTCCGATTTACAATTTTACTAACGGAACGATTGCAATTATGTATTTACTATAACTCCATCAAACGAAACAAAAGTTGATAAATTTGGATAGGGCGTACCCGAAAATGTTTTAATATTTAAAAATATTGAAAAGAAATGCAAGTTCCGTTTGTGGTTTGCCGATTTTGAATCGATTTTTAAACTCATAGCACAACCACAACCAAATTCCCAAAATGCTTTCACTAATAATAGTTGTAAACATAAGCTATATTCTTTTGCCTATTTTATAATACGTTCTTTTGACGATTCCCTTTCAAAGTTTAAGCTGTATCGGGGTAATGATGCTGCTAAACTGTTTGTTGATCGCCTCGAAATAGATCTGAGGCCACCCAAGATAAAAAACAGGAGTAATCAAGACTCTGACAAACCGCGCCAAAAAATATGTCAGCCCAAGCAAAAGCTGAATTATAACATTTGGAGAACTTTTTACATAATTCTGTTCACAAAAAAAATGAAAATTGACTGGTCACCATCGGCCGCAAGATAAAAAAAAGTTCCCTCAAGCTAGCAGGGGTAAATTAGCAGGACTCAATAAAAAAATTACTGGAATTTGTAGCTAATTTGTTGCTAATTAGTTGCTAAAATAAGGATTTTGTTGCTCAAGCCGATTTTAAAAAATCGAAATCACTGCTATATTAATATCAAGATAGCAGAAATTTTTGATAAATCATTAATTACCTGTCGACTTTATAACACGATTTAGTTGCTAATTTGTTGCTATAAATTAGCATTATCAAAATATATAAAAAAAATTTGCTTCTATAGTACCAGCAACAAAATAGTTTCTGATGATCCACCGATTTGTTTTATTATTTTTTTATTTTTCTGTTACATGCTACCTTGAATTTCTTGATTTTGTTGCTGTGCGGGCAAGCACTCAATTGCTTTTATAGTACCAGCAACAAAATCACTGCCGTCAATAACTTGGCAAAAAATTAAATTTAAAGTAGCATGACGGAAAAATTAAAAAATAATTAAACAAATCAGTGGATCATCCGAAACTATTTTGTTGCTAGTACTATAGGAGCAATTGAGTGCTTGCCTGCACAGCAATAAAATCACTGCCATCGATAACGTGGTGAAAAATCAAGCCAGGTAGCATGTAACGGAAAAATAAAAAAAAACAAAATAAAACACATCCGTGGATCATCAGAAACTATTTTGTTGCTGGTACTATAGGAGCAATTAATTGCTTGCCTGCACAGCAACAAAATCACTGCCGTTGATAAGGTGGTAAAAAATGAAGATCAAGCTAGCATGTAACGAAAAAAAACAAATCGGTGGATCATCCGAAAATATTTTGTTGCTGGTACTATAGGAGCAATTGAGTGTTTTCGTGCACAGCAACAAAATTACAGCCGTTGATAACAGGGTAAAAAATATAGTTTAAGGTAGTATGTAACGGAAATTTTTTAAAAAAATTAAACAAATCGGTGGATCATCAGAAACTATTTTGTTGCTGGTACTATAGTAGCAAATGAGTGCTTGCCTGCACAGCAATAAAATCACTGCCATCGATAACGTGGTGAAAAATGAAATTCAAGGTAGCATGTAACGGAAAAATTAAAAAAAAAAAAAAAAAAACACTTCCGTGGATCATCAAAAACTATTTTGTTGCTGGTACTATAGGAGCAATAAATTGCTTGCCTGCACAGCAACAAAATCACTGCCGTTGATGAGGTGGTAAAAAATGAAGATCATGCTAGCATGTAACGAAAAAAAAAACAAATCGGTGGATCATCCGAAAATAATTTGTTGCTGGTACTATAGGAGCAATTGAGTGTTTTCGCGCACAGCAACAAAATTACAGCCGTTGATAACAGGGTAAAAAATATAGTTTAAGGTAGCATGTAACAGAAATTAAAAAAAATAAGCAAATCGGTGGATCATCAGAAACTATTTTGTTGCTGGTACTATAGTAGCAAATGAGTACTTCCGCGTACAGCGACAAAATCACAGCCGTTGATAACGTAGTAAAAGATGAAGTTCAAGGTAGCATGTAACGAAAAAAAAAATAACAAAATAAATAAATCAAACAATCATCGGAAAATATTTTGTTGCTGGTACTATAGGAGCAATTGAGTGCTTCCGGGTACAGCAACAAAATTACAGCCGTTGATAAGGGGGTGAAAAATGAAGTTTAAGGTAGCATGTAACCGAAATTTTTTTAAAAAATAGAACAAATCGGTGGATCATCGGAAACTATTTTGTTTCTGGTACTATAGGAGCAATTGAGTTCTTTCACAAACAAAATCACCCATCAAAAACGTGGTGAAAAATTAAATTCATGTTAGCATGTAACGGCAAAATAAAAAAAAAACAAATCGGTGGATCATTACAAGCTATTTTGTTGCTGGTGTTTTAGAAGCAATTAAGTGCTTCCCCGCACATCAACAAAATCACTGCCATCGATAAGGTGGTAAATAATGAAATTCAAGGTAGCATGTTTTCAAAAAAAAAAAAAAAAAAAAAATTAAAAAAAACTTTCTTTAATATTTTGATATTGCTTATTTAAAGCAACAAATTAGCAACAAAATCGTGTGATAAAGTCGACAGGTAATTAACGATTTATTAAAAATTTTTGCTATCTTGATATCAATACAGCAGTAATTTCGATTTTTGAAATGGGGCTTAAACAAAAAATCCCTTTTTAAACTAAATTAAAAAAATAATACAAATTCCGGTTTTTTTAGGTTTTGCTAATTTACCCCTGCTAGCTTGATGGAACTGATAAAAAATAATGCCGGTTCGCTCGTCAGGTGTTTTTTACATCGGCGGTGACTTTTCTTGTTTCAACAGAAATTAGCAAGACAGCGCTGTCTTGATTTTGCAGTTATGCGAGCAAATTTAAACAATTGGCGCCATTGGCGGCGACTTCTCTTGTTCTGACAGAAATTTGGAAGACGGCATTTTGCATTTTCGCAAAATATGTGTAAATAAATTATATAATACTGCCGATTTTAGGCAAGAAATATCTTAATTAATGGGGTCTAGAAAAAGGGGGTTGGTTTTAGTTGCGAAAATATTGTAATTTTGCCCTTGTGACACAGTACTAGTGCACCATTGCCATTTTAACTGCTTTCCAATCCCAATTAAACCCAGTTTTGCTTTTATAAGAAAATTAAAATTTCATGATAGTTTAAAAAAATTCAAAACGTTTCGTTTAAAAACTGTGGGTAAGTTCAGCAAAAAAAGTTTTTTAAGCAATGTTTTACAGACGGAAAAATTGTTTAAAAAAGATCAACATTTTAGTTTTCTTTTTAAATCTTTCAGAAATAGATACACTTATAACCGCACTGCGAACGTCATGAAGTAACCCGAGAAATGATTCAAAACTTTTTTCATTTATTACACGTATTATCCATCTGAGACACACTCTATATGTTTGTAAGCTACATCAAAACATTCATATGAAAGCAGTTTAATACGTTTACAAAATCGCTGATAAAAATGCGAATAAAATATCTATGTACTTGTCGTTCTTAATACATTTATAATATATCAATGTCTCTCTAGAAATGGCACTGTCTTTTCAATAATTGACAAGGATTTTGGATTTGATATATTATTGTAAGACGGTTTAGCAGCTTTTTGCTCATTAGAAAGCAATAGTATATTTTCAGAGAAAATCGCCTTCTATTCATTCTACTTTCCCATGTTTATGGGGCTGGAATAATAACAAGGGATGTGGTCAATAGTATTAAATAAAATTTGGTATTTATTATCTTGGTTTATATATTAAAAAAAAACATTGCAAAAGGCTCAATTGGTTCCCTATTGTTAAACAAAATTTTTAAAATCCAAAGGATGCTCATTTTGCCAACAAAAGCTAAGTCAGAAAAATTATGTAAGGGCTATGATGAATTTTGGTTACCACGGTTCTTTTATCCTAATACTTTTACACATCTGCTTACTTAATAACTTTAAACTAATCAAAGATGAATATATGATATATATATATATATATATATATATATATATATATATATATATATATATATACATATATATATATATATATATAAAATATATATATATATATATATATATATATATATATATATATATATATATATATATATATATATATTATATATATTTATATAATATATAATATATATATATATATATATATATATATATATATATATATATATATATATATATATATATATATATATATATATATATATATATATATATATATATATATATATATATATATTAATATATATATTATTATATTTTTAAATTATATATTTATGTCAGATTAGAATAATTTTTTATTATTATAGTGTGTTAATGTGATTTGCTTTTTTTAAAAGATGGGACGGACTAAAAAAAAAAAAAGGAAAATAAATTGGCAGAAAACGGTTATGTCTATCTACAAGTCGGAACAATAGACGACTTGCAATGAAAAATAAGTGATGTCCGGACAGTCCTTAAAGAATGAACGTTTTGGCCATAAAAAATAATTAAAATTTATGGATCATTTTTTTTTTAATATCTTTGTTTTTACGGCGAATTCATGGTGGTATAGAAAAATTAAAAAAAATATTTCAATTAAAAAATCAACTTTCAAAGTTCAAAAACCTTATTTTTCAAATTTAAACTTAAATAACTTTTATTCTCATTGTATTTAAGCTTATTTTTATTTTTTTTTCCTTTGTTTTTTAAATATATATATATATATATATATATATATATATATATATATATATATATATATATATATATATATATATATATATATATATATATATATATATATATATATATATATATATATATATATATATATATATATATATATTCTTCAATTTAACTTTTTGGGAGCTTTGGTTCACATTTATTTTTAATTTTTTATATTGTTTAATTACAAACGTTTAGACAAAAGCCTTCATCAGTGTTTATACATCTAAAATTAATATGGCAGTGGTTACTTATAATTATTACGTTTTTCTTTTGTGTGTTACATAAAATGACTTTACAATTTTACAATATACATTATGTTTCTGGCTTACCCTAGAAGGAAATCTGTCCATTAATTAATTATGTTCAGTAAGCCTATAATAAAAAAATATAGTTGCAGTATGGGTGAAAATCTGCTTAATCTCGACGAAATCAGAACTACATATGGCGAAAACATCATGAACGACATAAAATATCTGTCAAAAAATTATTATAAATTGGCAAATCAAAAAAATGGACGACAATTTTCATTGAGGTGCAAATCTGAAAAAATAACACCAACATTTTTAATTTTAAAATAAAAACATCACATTTTGTTCCCTAATGGGAAGGAAATTTAGAAACCATTTTTAAAATTTTAGATCTGGCACATTTTAATTCACTAATAAGTGACAATTATAAATATACAATCCTTAGAAAATAAAATATCAAAATTAAAAATAAGCAAAAATTCTATCAGCAGAAGCTTTCAAAAATTATTTGAACAATATAACTAAAAGTAAAACGTTTTTTAAAAAATAAAACAAAAAAATATAAAAAAAATCAATTTTAATTTCTAAAAAAAAAATAGTTTTCTTATCAAAACATTAATATAAAAAAAAATTGGCTTGAAAATCTGACAAAATTTAAATTCCTGATTACAGTTGATATACTTAGTTTGAGATCCAATTTTGCTTCTCCAATCACAAATAAAAGGGTTTTCCCATCCCTGAAAAGCATCTGTTGAAGTTTCTTAAAACCTTATTATTGACAAAAAAAAACAATATTAGAGCAAACGTTCAATATTTTTTTACAAACTTATAAAAAAATAATTAAATTCTAAACGGTATATAACAATACATAAAAAAAATTGACAAAGAATTTTTGCAAAAAATTAAAAAAAACAAAATCTTTTCTTAAAAAACATCCAAATTTAAAATCAAGGCCGGAAAAAATCAAATAAAAGAAAATTATGGAATCAGACGAATATGATAAAAAAATGGAACTACTGTTGAATGATCCTGGCACGTAAAAAAAAAAATAAACAGCACCCAATAACATTTTAAAAAAACCTTTTTTTTTTAAACACTGGGAAAACAAAAAACTATCAAAAACAATGCAAAAAATCTAAAATTCACAACGCCCCAGCTAAAATCTGGGTTACCAAAATTAAGAAAAGGTATTTAATGGCCCATTTATCTGTATACAATCCCACTAATAATCTATCAAAATTTTTAAAAATATTCAAAAACACAAATCAAAAATAACATACAAAGCCCTACCATAAAGCCGTAAAAGGAAATCTGGAAATAGCCTTGAGATCTAGCGAACACGTTTGTCAATGATTTACGTTTGAATGACCTGTTTCTCTGTTGTGTTTTGGGAACAAATAAACCCGAAAAAAAAATATGTTAAGATAAAAGACAAAACCCTTTAAAAAGGTCTTATTTAAATTTGTGGTAACCGGAACAGTTTTTTTCCCAACATTGGTAAAAAAAGAATATCTTCGGGTCAAATGCCGGTGTTATAAAGTATTAAGTAAATCCAAATAACTTGACTTTTTGTGGTGCTTTTTAAAAAATAATTAAAATTAAAAATTGTTTTAATGGTTCTGTTTGGCAATTTTTTAAATATTTTTTTGGGTTATTTTTTAAAACAGTAACAAATATTAGCATTGGAAATTACCGTAGGTACGTAGGTATACATTTTGGAATTTTTCGTTCGTTTTGATTTTTGTTTTGCGTTGCATAGGTACTTGGTGCCTGCTTATTAGAAAAACTATTTATTACTGGTTATTATTATTTTCCTCCAAGTCCTTGTTGTGTGCCTGGGTGCAAATAATTAAAAAAACTTCTCTTGATCAGGAGAACCAGCTGTATCTGTTTTCCCTTTCCAAAAGGAAAACCTTAAACCCCCAAACAAGGAATATTTAGACAGCCTTGGCCCCTCAAAATATTCTGGGTTTTAAAGATTTTTTTAAAAAAAGTGACATTATTAGAAGGATGATTATCGCTTGCCGATTAATTAAAAAGGTACCTACCAAAACTAGACTAAAGTTAAATGCGGCCTAGTATTTTTCCAAATTTCCACATTACTTTCAAAAACAGTCCCTGTTTCCCGAAAAATCCTCTGAAAAACTTTGGCATAAATTAAAACAATAATGGTTTCCCCTTTAAAAAGACACCTATTCTGCCTTTGCCATAGTACCTTTTTTTTTACTAAAAAATTGACTATTCATTTTAAAATTTGATTTTCGTATATTTTACCAGGTAAATTTACTACTGAAAAAGGGAAAAAAATTTGAAATACAGACTTTCGGAGGTTTAATTAATTTAGCTTTGATGATATTTTAAATGCTGAGAAAAAATTAGACTCAAACATATATTTGAAGCGCTGCCGATGGTAATTTCTTTAGTTGAGATTAAAAATCCAGGAAAATGATCTTGATTGGACAATCCTCAAAAAAAATTACACTGAAAAATTTTTTTTTTACTTGAAACTGAATACCTAAATGAATATGAAATTGACAAATCGGTACAAATTTATATAAGTAGCCGGTTATGCTGCCCACAAAAAATTTTAAAAAAATATAATAATTGTAACATCTGTTTTCTTTTTCTTGTTGAAAGTAAGGAAACCTAATTGCGGAATTTCTTTGATTTTACAACGTGGCGGTTTAAAGGTTCCTACAGAAATTGTTAAAGACGTTCTGTTCCAAAATTTGCGCGATTTTTTAGAAAATTATTAATGACCCTGATCGGGTGACTTCCTTAAAAAGGAAAATCAAAAAGCTATCCTGTGTGATCTAACTAATTTAAGCACTAGACAACATGAAGGCTTTAATGATTTATGCTCGCAATGTATTTTTGGTAACGAGAAAAAATATGTTTTATTATGATGTCTCTATATTTTCAAACATTCTTTTAAATAATTTTTAAAAAAAAAATAACAAAAAAAGCCACGAAAAATCGGAAAAAGACTGAATTAAAAAACAAAAAAGAAACTAACACATTTAATAAATAAATAAACAAAACTAAAACTAAAAATTACTAACTAAATGTTAAATTACACTTGTTTCCTTTTACAACACTATGTTTTTTAGGCCTTAAACCCATAAAAATTAATTTGTTTTAGAGTTTAAAAAATTATATAAAATATTTTATTTTTCAATTATTATACTGATTTAATTATTTTTGGAAATATCAATACTATTTTTTGGTCTTTGAATTGAGCCTTAAATGAATTTAAAAATACCCCTCAACCCGGGTTACGCTCATCCGCTCAGGGAAAGGGTCTGAATCTCTTGCCGGTTGGGGCGTTGCCAAGTGGTTGTTCACGGCTTGTAGTGAAGTAGGGCTTTACCCCTTTTTAAAACTCTTGGGATTGCAAAGAAAAAAAAAACAATATTCATATTTTGACCACATTTTATATCTCTGATGTGGGGTTTCCCCCTTTGTTCCCCTTGAAACCCCTTTCTTGAAATAATTTTGGGGGGAAAGGGGGAAGGAAAAAAAAATTTACAAAAACTTGGATGAATTTTTTAAAAAATATTGAATTAATTTTTAAAATCAACATATTTTTTTGTAAAAAAAAACATAAATGGGAGAAGGATTTGCAATGACTCCCCTATATCAGTTAAAAAACCAAAATGGTTTTGGGGGGACTTCGAAAAAAAGTTTTTCGAAACTGGTTTTTGGGTTTTTTTTTTTTTTGATATGTGGATTTTTCCTTCAGCGGGTTCCATGAATAAAGGGATTTTATTCCAACGAAGGGTTTTAAAAAAAAAAATGGTCTGGACGATATATTAATTATTTTTCACAAACCCAAAATATAAAAAAAAACTGGGGTTTTGCCCTTTGACAGTCTAAAAAAACCGGGACTTGGAATAAACCTAAGGCTATTAAAAAAACTAAAGATATTTTCATCAAAAAAAACCCCCAAAAAAATTAATTAAATATCTTTAAAAACGATTGAAAAAAACAAAAAACCCCAACCCCAAAAAATAGAAAAAAAATCAATTAAAAAAATTTTTCCCTCCCATACTTCCCCGGGCCCCGGAAAATTTAAAAAAAACCCCCCAAAAAAAATGATATTGCCGTGTGTCATAAAACCCCAATATTCTAAAAAAAATTTTTTAAAACCCCCACCAAAAAAACCCCCCAAACACCAAAACATTTTTCTATCTCCCAAATTTCCCCTGTAACGACTGTCCTAGTGTTATTTTTTGGCCAAAAAACACAATATCTCAAAAATCGATTAAATGGGCATAAAATGACAAGAAAAAAAAAAACAGTTTTAATAAAAAAAATTTTAAAAAGCATACCTTTAATTATCGGGGCAAAAAAATTTTAAAAAAAGAAAAAAACAAAAAAAAAATTTCTATAAATGCTTTTTTTTTAAAAAAAAAGAAACCCCTTTAAAAATAAAACAGATATTAAAAATCTAAAAATTCTAAAACTCATTAATTTTTTTAGTTTTTTCTATTATCCCAAAATTTTTTTCTCCTCTCCTCACACCCCAAAATATAATAATTTTTTAAAAAACCCCATTTTAAATTTTTTCTTCTGTTTTAAAAAAAACAACAAATACTATCCTTTATATGTTATAAAACTGTTTTTAACATTAATTAAAATAAAGAAAGGGGTTTTGGGGTTTTCTTGTCCAGGATAGGGAAAGGGGAATGCTAACGCGTTTCAGTATAAATAAATATTTTAATTGTGCATGCCCTGAAGGGGTTTTTAAAAAGTTTGAAATATGTATATAAGTGTTTTGAAGTTTTTTTTATTAATGGACAAATTTTTCCCCCGGGGAACCAAAAACATAATTTATTTGTAAAATTGTAAAATCATTTTTTTTAACACACAAAAGAAAAAATAATAATTATAAATAACCACTGCCATATTAATTTTAGATGTATAAACACTGATGAAGGCTTTTTTGAAACGTTTTTTAAATTTAAAAAATATGAAAAAAAAAAAAATAATATATATATATATATATATATATATATATATATATATATATATATATATATATATATATATATATATATATATATATATATATATATATATATATATATATATATATATTTAAAAAAAAATATAAAAAACAAAGGGAAAAAAAAAAAAAAAAGCTTGAATACAATGAGAATAAAAGTTATTTAGATTTTTGAAAAAAAAGGGGTTTTTTAACTTTCAAAGTTGTTTTTTTTAAATTTAAATATTTTTTTTAATTTTTGCTATCCCACCATATTTCGCCGTAAAAAAAAAAATAAAAAAATGATGTCCATCAATTCATCTGTTTTTTATGGCAAAAAAATCATTTATCGGATCTGATGGACTGTCCGGCATAAAATCTAAAAAATTATGACAACCTAATTAAAACCTTTCAAAATATCTCTTACCTTTTTTTTTTGCAAGTCGTCTATTTTTCAGACTTGAAAAAAAACCCTTTTTTACATTTTTTTTCCTTTTTTTAGCCCCAAAATGGTGAAAACCCATTTCGATATTAAATTTTCTTGACTTATTGCCGAAAAACTGCATTACTGGTATTCTTTTTTATCGAGAGTGCCATGACAAAACAAGTTGTTTCTTTACGAATAATAAATAATATCATAATTATTCATCATATCATATCATCAATTTAATAACAACATTCATTATTACACGGCTCGTGGATAATAAAAGCTTATTTTTTAATATCTACGGGCTCTGGCTAATTAAAACCAATGAAGTAAAATACAGTTTATTAAAAATTTTATTTATATCATAAAAGCTCAAAATGTTGTCCGTTACATAAAATTTAACGATTTATCCTTCTATTGGTACTTAGAACAGCGCTTTCTATTCAGCCATTGAGATTTGATGGTTTTTTCCTTTAACGGGACATTTGAGATTTGTTATGGTAAAAATTTAAATTTTTACTTCATTTGTTTAAAATTCCGACCCTAGATATTAAAAATCAGCTAATATTATCAACGAGCCGTGTAATAATGAATTTTTTTAAAATGATAAAATTTTATTTATATTTAATATTGTGAAAAACAATTTTTTTGGGGTTTGGACTCTCTTTAAAAAGCTTATTTATCTGACGCTTAAAATAGTGTTACAACTTTGGTTGTGTTTATTATTAGAAATATGAAAGGTTAAATTATTTTATTTAAGTTTTTCCCTTTTTTTGGGGGTCGCCGGATTATCCAGGGCGCTGAGACATCCTTTTTTACTTTTCTTACATCCTGTAGTAAAAAATCCTTCCCCTAATTCAGACTTTTCCGTTTTCCCCTTTTTTTCCCCCTTTTCTATAAAAACCGGGGGAAATTTTCCCGGGGGCCGTTTTTTTTTGTATTTCGACGAATAAAAGTTGCATCAGTTAAAGGAAACAGTTGCCATTTTCGACGTTAAAGTGTTCCAAGAAACGTTTGTAAACCAGATATCCAATAAAAGGGGGAAAACCGGATCCGTTTTTTATAGGGGGCCCGGAACATTTGGTGTCAGAAGTGGGGGAGATAC
>JAHBCN010023828.1:0-12338 GCA_019359885.1 Listronotus oregonensis | reverse complement strand
ATATTTGAAAATGTATTTAAAAAAAAAAAATTTTTAAACCCTAAAATGATAATTAACGTCAGTTTCATAATGTTTACAACAACAAAACAAAAAGCGGCCGAGCAAAGCTAACTTGATTTAAATAAAATTTTTCAAGATGCAATTTGGGTACATAAGACATTTTTTTAATTAACGATTTCCCCAAACGGAATTTTTACGGAAAAAATGAAAGAGGGATTTTTGTTTAAAAGATTGATAATTATTATAAAACCATTTTTTTTTCCCAATAACGTAGTATTTTTTTTTTTTTTTTCGTCATAGCTACGCCACGGTTGCAAAAATTTGAACTTAAAAGTTTTTTTTGGCCCATCCTTGCCAAAATTCAGTTTATCTCAAACCGTTTTTTTAAAAAAATTTTTAAAAAAGTTTTTTAACACCCTGTATCTTAATAACTAAGCTTTTTAGGGCCCACATAAATTTTCGACAAAATCGATCCGGAACCTCCTTAAAATTTTGACTTACCTTTAAAGTAAACCCTGTATCCCTAAAAAATTTCTAATTACACGAAGTAGGTAAGTATTATTAAACAAATATATTTTATTAATGAGAAATATAATTAAATATGATGTATTGATTATTATATAATACAAATTATTTATGTTTATGGATTTTCAGTAATTAATTAGAATTTATAGAACGTATTACTTACCGATGCTCATGATTGACCTTGCATTATACAGGGTGTCTCGATATGGTCGTCCTCCGACGATATCTCGAAAATCCCTTATCGCATAGCTTTCGGAAAAAAATATTTATAGTAAAACCAGCCTCAAAAAAATGCTGGAAATTATTTTCAAGTCTCTAATTCCACCACTAGAGGGCGTTTACTCTTTTCTTTAAAGCGTTTTTCCCTAACCTTTAAAATGGGGGGGAGGAGCAAAGTAAAAAAACCTTTTTTTTTTTTAACCAATTTTAAAAACTAAATCTCGTTTAAAAGAGCTTGTTAATTTATTTTTTGTGTTATCCCGTTTGTGTCAAAGTAATACATTTTGTCATTTTTTTTAAAATACAATGGTATTAATTTTAACCATTACAAAGGGCAAAAAAAGTCAAAAAACTGGTGAAAACCGCATTTCAATATCTTAATTAACTGACTTATTGCTAAAAAACTGCATTACTCATATTTTTCCTATTTTAAGTTGTCAGAAAACCCCTTTTTATCAAATCCCAAACCCCGTTTGTTTTTCTACAAATATTAAATAATATTAATAATATTCTTATTATTTCTTTATCATCAATTTAATAACAGCATTCTTTGACTCAATTAATGAATTTATTTTTATCTACGGGTTTGGTTTGTTTTTATTGTGCGGGGGCAAATTTCAGTTTCTTTTAAAGGGTTGCCAAACGTCTTAAAACATTTTTATTACAATCCGTCTTTTAAAATATCTTATGGAATATTGTCTTGCAGAATAGAGGCATTTTAAAAATTTTAAAAAATAAAGGCGAGCATATCGTGGGTAAAAAAAAACAAATTAAAAATTATTAATAACGATTACCAACACTACTTTAATAAAAAACGATAAACTGCGATACGCAAAAGCAAATTTTAAAATTATCATTTAAAACAATGCACTTGAACGTCCCTTTTTTGGTTTTTATCCCGGCCCCCAAAAAAAACGCCGCGTTGTTTATCGACACCTTAAAATAGGAAAGGATACGAGAATAGTTTTCGGCAATAAGGGAATTAATTAAATTTAAATGCCGTTTTCACTTTTTTTACCCCCCCATAAGAAGGGACCCAAAAAAAAATTTCTGAACTCGGGGGAAACGTTCCCAAATATTCTCCAATTTAAACCCTTTTTTTGTCTCTTGACAATTAACCCGACAGTTTGAGATGGTGAATTGCAGTCCGCCCTTTTTTGGGGAGTTCTACAATCCGGGATAAAAGATTGGTTCCGTTGGCAAAAGGTCATTGAGTGTGAGGAAACCGACGAATAAATAGTGTCTTATTGTTTCTAAAAAAAAATTTATTTTTTCAAAAAACCGCACGAACTTGGTTACCTGAAACTGTTTTTTAAAATATTAAAAATAAATTATTATTATTTTAAAATTCCCTTTTTACATTGTAAAAAAATTTTCCTAAATTTAATATTAAAATTATTAAATGTTAATAAATTAATTGGAAATTTAATTAATTTAGCCAAATTTTAAAAAACCATTTATAGGATTTGAATTTTTTTAGTAATCTGGATACACAAAAAAAATTTTTTATAAAAAAAAAAAAATTATGAAAAATAATTTAAAAAGGCCAATAAAAAAAACAAACCAATCCGTTGGGGGGGGGGGGGGGGGGGGGGGGGCCCCAAGGGGGATTTGGGGAAAAGCCCGGGGGGAAAAAAAAAACAAAATTTAAAAAAAATAAAAACCCTTTTTTTTAAAGGACTAAAGAATGCTAAAGTTGTGGGAACACCATTCCTCAGACATTAAAACAATATAGCTCAATTAAGGTTATTGTCAAAAGTAACGCTAACAAGATTAAAAAAGAGCATTGGAACTTTTTTGGCACCGAACATGACTGTGTTTTGAAGACACTAAACTGGACAGGTTTTGTCCAATCCAAATTAGTTTAAAGGAAAAATATTTAATTTCCTGGTTGTTTTTAAAACAGGCTTAAGGTGACTTAAAAAAATTAAACTTATTAAGGGTAGTCGTCACAAAAAAATGATTAGGATTGATTGTAAAAGAGAGGGAAAAAAAAGGGCCCGAATTGGGGTTGAAACCCCCAATTACTTTGGTAAAACTGGAAAATGATCATCCCCAATACCTGAAATTGATTGAAAGTAAACTGGAGAGCTAGGAAAAATTAGGTAAAAAAAAAAATTTTTAGGGGGGCCCTTTTTGCCGACCTGGTCAAAATTTTTTAAATCAAGAGCAACGATCTGGGGGTTTAAAAAGACTTAGGTGATTTGTATCGTTTTAAAAAAGGAAAAATTTATCTTTTTTCCTTTTGTGAAAATTTTTTTTTTGCAAATACAAAAGGTTAAAAAATATTTCATTATTTAAACAACATAAAACTGGGTTAAGTGTAACTTTTGTCTGAATTTTTTCAAAACTTTTTCCTTTTTAATGTTGGCATTCTTTTTTTAATGTTGATACTGTTTAAAACAAATTAAGGCAGCAAATCTTTAAAACAACGATCGATGCTGCGAAATTTGATAGTAATTTCGTTTTAAAGCTTTAATAGCATCAAATAATTTTATTCAATGAAAGCAATCATGGTTCAATTTTCCTAAATGAACACCCCACCGTAAATCATTATGATATTTCCTTAATTAATTGAGGTTTTTTGGCGTCCATATTTATATTTTTTAAGACCGTTTATTTACTAGGGTTATTATCGTATACAAAATTATTTTTTAAAAAAGTTTTCCCAATAAAAAAACTAATAGTATAGGCAATTAAAAAATACACAAAAGAGACATGAGCCTTTTAACGTTTCCATCCGGTTTCAAATCGGAAAGCCCCGGAAAAACCTGTTTGGGGAGCCCGCAATCATGCCAACGGCCTGGTGCATTTCAGCTTTTGTCATTCGAGGCATTTTAAATTGTTTACCAATGGGGTTGCAGAACTCCAATTACACTTACACTTGTCTATGACACTTTTAGCAACAAGAAACAATTGTTACCTTCTGTCATATACAAAATAACCATAACAAACAATGCGAATGCCCGTGAAACGAAAAAGGTGTTAATTTTAATTATTTTGTAGTTGTTATTAACCCTTTCGGACCCGATTTTTTTCATTGGGAGTAAAATTTTGAAATTTGGTACATCATATCTTTATTTTTTAATGATTTTTGGTTTTTGTTAATAAATCGCACCTTAACCCAATTTTAATATTTGATATGTACACTGTAGTGTACACTGGGACTTAACGGTATCATAACCCCTAAAGCAAAAAAAATATTATAATTTATCGTTTCTTAAAATATTGGCAATAAAAAAGCAAACGATCTAAGCTATACAACATGAAAGATGTGATCAGTGCTATAGTCACTGCGAGGCCGTCACATCCTTTTAAAGTGCTCAATATGGGGGACGAGAAAACGTTTTTTGACTTTAATGCTGCATCTTCCGCATTGTTAGACACATCTAAACTCGAAATGTCAAAAGCTTCTTGCCTCGAATTTCCAAAGACGATCCCGGGTTCGTTTTGTATAAAAGAAATTACAGTGATATTGAACCTTGGGAAAAATGTCGAATACGAAAACCAGGTGTTACTATCGTTGACATCAAGAATGCCACTTTGACTTCTCACCAACAACCATACCATTAAGTGCAGCCAAAAGAAGGACCTCACTACAATGCTAGAGTTTCTTTATGATCGTAATAGGAAATACTATTCAAACATTTTAGAAAACTGAGGTTTGAAAACTTGGTTAATTTCCAGCATGTAGGTTTTTTTTTTGGTTTCCTAGGTGCTCTAGAGTTTTCATAAGAGTCCATATTATTATCATGTTTCAAGTTACAAGTAATGTACTTTCCTTTTTTATTTCGTTTAGTTTTTTCCTTTGATTTTTTCTCGAAATGTGTAGAGGAGTTAAATTTTTGTTGCGAAAAAGTACTATTAGGTTAGATCTACTAAAAGTAACACCTTCTGACTTAGATCACTTTGCGTTTTTTTGTAAAACAACAGAATTAAACATGTTTTTTTTAAATAAAAATACTTTCTTTTGAGTTTTTATAATTTCAAAAAAATTACCAAAAAAATTAAAAAAAAAAGTTTTTTGCTTCCCTAAAAAATTTGATTTTTGGTACTTAGATCACATTGCCCACTCTTCATATATATATATATATATATATATATATATATATATATATATATATATATATATATATATATATATATATATATATATATATATATATATATATATATATATATATATATATATATATATATTATATTTCTTGGGTATAGATTATATGTTTAAGAAAAAATAAATTACTTTATACTGCAACGTTTTGCACAATATGTTGTACTTTATCAAGCATTTATTAGACCCAAATTTAATTAAAATTATTAAGACAATCCAAACACTTTAAAATATTTATTAAAATAATAATACTTATAAAATAAGTTGTTACACAATTAAAATCAATATTAAATTATAAAACACCCTCACAATTATTACATTAATATTATATTCCCATCAGGCTCGCATGAGTCAAATGTCAATATCCATTTTAAGGTTTTTGGATAAGCAAAAGCGATTGCCAAAAGAACTTTTTAATAGTTTTAAGAATGCCAATTTTTTTCATGTGTCTAACGTTTTGCCGTTCACTGTACAGTTTTTTTAATAGCAGAACTAATCTAGATCGGTCATGTCAGGATGTAGGCATTTAACAGTAAATCACATCAATCACCGGATCCTCAAAGGACAAATAAATAGATAAATCATATTAATTGGGTACAGCTGAGGGACATACACCACTAAAGGACTCTAGATAATTAGGTTTAAAACGATTACTAACTACTGCTTAAGTAGCAATAATCCTACCATAATACGTTTAAAAGCTTCTAAAAATAATAAGTAAAGTAAGTCTATGATAAGAGGGGAGGGTTTTTTTTTTGGTAGAGTACACTCGCGCGGCCTCTTAACTTTCCAGAAAAACGGACCTCCTCCTACCGCATAAGAAAATTAAAAAACTAACGTTCAAGGCAAGGAAGTTTGAAGGTTTATGAAAGGCCAATGCTGTAGAACAAAATTGTCCAGGCATGCAGGGCAGCGGGAATAAGGGAACAGGCCCCGCAGAATTTGCGCAATGAACAGTAGGTCAGGTCCGGACTTCCATAATTCTTTATTACCATGTATAAAGTTGACATCATCAAATGTCAAATTCAAAGTAACTGTTATATGTTTTTTTATTTTTGCACAACACTCTTGGTTATTAAACAAAACATTTATGGAATATTTAAAATTATTGTGTATTGGATTTCATATCATCTGATTTAATATAGAAATAATTAATGGCACCATATCACAACCTTCTATTAATATGGTCGATATTTTTGGAAAATCTTAGTAAAATAATATATAAAAACACGTTTTTTTTTTTAAAAATATTTCAAACATTGTATGCTAGTTTTGTGTACTTATCACCAATTTTATGATAAAAGGAGGACAAGATAATATAAATGACTTTAATTTAATTATTATTATATTAAAAGATCGATATCTTGAAAATAAAACATTGCCGAAAAAACCTTATTTTAGATTTGTAATCAGTGCCTTCGTATGCAAATAGTCAAGAAAAGAAAAGTAAAAGCTTACCATAATTTAGACCGGTTGTTTGTGTTTTAGGCTTATACAATATTCCATAAATTTATAATTTGTAAAAAAGTACAATAAAATAGTGTTACCTCATGCAGGTAACATAAACAAATTTAACAAGATGTATATAATTTTTTACATAAGCATTTTTATTTTTAATATTAAATCTTGGGACAGTCCACCACGGCTAATGCTTCAATACTACGTACCGTGGGTGTCTTAAGTGTGGTTAGAGGAATTTTATTTAAACAATACTTAAATTTTGGGAAATTTGGAGAAGAAAAACTTCTGCGGGTAGCAGTTTCCCAGTCTAAGCACGCTGAGGATAACGAAACGAAGAAAGTGGAAAGTTCGGAACCCCTTAAGTTGGACTGTAAAAGGCTACATAAAAGTGGCACCAGTGGGGCTCTGTTGGGAGCTATCAGAGAAATTATACTTGCCAACTCCTTGGAGCAGAAGCTGTAAAAATACCTATAAAAATGCGACATATTCCCTACAACCCGTCGGTGGGTAAAAGAAGAAAGCTTTTCTGTAAGCGGGGGATTATTAATCAGGAACAGCCATTTTTAAATGGAATTAGGATGATAAAAGATGTAGAAACGTATTTCCCAGACATGAAAACAATATTCTAAAGATGGTCTGATTTGAAATACTTACAGAGTATGCAGATCCAAGCTTTTTGAAGCGGCTGAGGCTGGACGTAATTTGTTTGTGCCAGTTAAGATTATTCTTAAAAGTAACGCCAAAATGGTTAAATAGCACCGAATATGACTGTGTCTTGAAGCATTAAACTGGACAAGATTTTTATAGCCCAAAATCAAGATTAGTTTAAGGTCTTGTGAAAGAGATATTTGCATTGACTCCGCGTGTTTTCCAAATCTTGCCTATGGGCTGGCTTAAGAAATACTATACTATACTATCGTCAGTAAAACTAATAATAGGATTGAATGTGCAAGAGAGATCGTTTATGGAAAAGAGAAACATAGTTGGTGCCTTGGGGCACACCAGCATTAATTTAGGAAAAAGCTGGAAGGATGACTTTACGATATTATAAGTAACAAACAATAGACACAAAATTATATTCACAATTTAATAAATACTAATCACTAAAATAAGAAGGATTTTATTATTCCAAAAAACTTCTGCAACCACAAAATAAAATCACACAAGGCAAAGCAATCGAAATTAATACGGCGTATGGTTTTATGCGCCCCGCACCGTCGCATACGGAAACGGGACTCCGGTTCTGTCGAAAGTATAATAGGTTGCCTACCCACACACTGATTTATCGGTGTGCGATGCAGAAAAGAGATTGTGCTTACTTGAAACTTACGCAAGAACATGCAGAATGTTTTATTTTAATAATTTAGGCCCTAACTGTCCTATTGTTTTTTGCTTGAATTATTAAATAATATAATTTTGCCAAGCCATATGCCCGATCACGTCTCACAGTGTGCGTAAGAGAAAAAGAAGAATAAAAGTACAACTTTTCTCTCTTGGTTTTCGTGCTGACTAGTCGGCGGAAAATAGTACATGCCCCACCCGCCCACCACTCATCACGTAGAGCGAGGGAAAAACGTTGCACTCTTATTCTTTTTTCTCTCACGTGGAGTGTTCGCAAGACCAAGTTGCAAGGTTGCCTCTAGTAGTAAATAGCTTTCTAGTAACAAAAATTTTTCTGCGCCTCAGAGCTTGGTGTGGTCTGAAAAGTTTAACAATGAAAAAGGGCAATTAAAATGTAAAACCGTACAAAACGCTCTAGAGTTAATCCAAACCCTATCTCTTTTAGCGTGCGTGTAAAAATTATTATATGTATATGCGCTGTTTCTAAAATCAGAAACATCTTTTTTCTCCGATGCAAAAATTCTTTGATCAAGTTTTACACCCTAGAGTGCTGTGAACTTGGATTTCGACGAAGGCCTTGCGGCGAATCGGACCTATACCACATCGGGTCTTTAACGGTTTTTTTTTAGTACCGCATGTTATAGCTTTGGACAGCATTAACTTAGAAAAGAGATTAACTTTTAGTAGTAATACCTAGTTATTAAATGAAATTATTTAAATTCTATTGATTTAAAAAAGATGGATATTAAAGAGCAGTAAGTAATAAAATTATTGTAAATAAATGGTTTTACTAATATGTATTAAATTGAGACATTAATTTTTTGGAAAAATAAAGCAAATATTTAGTCTACTCTAGATGTACCTACCTGAATGTATCAAAAAAAAATTTTTAGGCTTTATTTAAAGAACCTCTTAAAAACCCAAATTTAAAAAGGTCTGTATTTGGTCACTTGAGCTATAGATGGTACTGCTTTTTTTAGAGAAAATTTATAAAATATTGGGAGTGGAACATATTTTTTTTTTTATATTCTGTGTAAGGTAATTATTTTTAAATCTTTTTTATGTTATGAATTTTAAACGCAAACCGAATAAACTATTTCTTGTTATCCAGTTACCATGAAATGTTTAAAAATGTGCTCTTGAATTTTTTCATTTTTCACTCGTTTTTAAATTTAACATTGTTAAGCCCCGGGTTAACACCTTGGGCGAGGACACCATAGAAGCTGAGGTGGAAGGGGCTGCCCAAAGGAGGTGTTCTATCACCAATACGGGCGATCCTGCGACCCTTCTGGTACCAAAGAGAGGATTCACTGCCTCGGCCCGGACATAGCCATCGTAGTTAGAGGTAAGCACTTGACTTTTTTTTGAAAGGGCGAAAACACTGAAATTAGACGAAGGGAGGGAAATTCTGTCGGTTTCCAAAAAGACCGTTTTGTTCCCTTCAAAAGAAAAACTAAGGGCCTCAGATATCCAAAGCCTGGGTGGAAATCCCCTTCTCAAAAGAGGTTAATATCTAGGAGTCATTTTTGAGCAAAAAATGAACTGGGGACCACACCTCAAAAACTTGTTCAGAAGAAAAAATTGCCCTCTGGAGATGTCGAACTTTGTGGAAAAACTGGGGACTTAGCCCAAAGATAAAATGTGGTTGTATAAAATGGTAATAAAAGAAACCTATGGTTCAGTTGCCTGGGGGCAAGGGTCTCCAACCGTAGCAACTAGACAACTTCAAAGTGTGCAAAGGCTAGCATGCGTATGCATTTCGGGAGCTATGAGAACAACTCCAACCGCAGCCCGGGGAGGCCGCAAACCTCCCCACTCCACATCTACATACAGCGGCAAGTAAGGGCGGTACTCTATAGGCTCAAAGGAGGTCAAAGTCCAAAAAACACCGAAGGATAAGAGGGGAAAAGGGGACCCAGGTCAGCTCTTGTTTAACCCTCAGACAGGCAACCCCTCGTTTCATCTTCAAAACTCTTTGTCATACCAGATAGGGAGAAATAAAAAGCCGATCATATCTGGATAAATTAAAAACAAGAGTGTAGGAGCGGAAAAATAATAAGAAAAGGTGTCTTAAGCTCGGTCAGCACGCCCGGTTTTCCAACCGAAATTAAATAGTGCATTCGCCGGATTAAAAAAAAAGGGGGAGTAAAAGAAAAAATATCGTCATTTATAATGCCAAGACGCCCGGGAAGCCCCAAAAGTTAATTCAAACTGTCGGGGACTGTATACAGGCCCGGGAAAAAAAGTCGGCTTGGCAAACAAACAACCGGTACCAGGCCACGAGGGCCATCAGGCAATGAAGGCCAAATCTAGCCAAAAAGGTCAGCCCGGAAATGATAGGCCCGGAGCCCACTGGGGTCTCTTCAAAGCATCGGGGGTAGGCAGACAGTTTAAAGCTGGGGTACAAACACCGGGACAACGACAACAAAGCAGTTCAAAGACCTGCTCGGTCAAGTTTACATCGGCCACGAGCCAAGCCAAGGTCGTAAGGATAACGGGGTAAAACAGGACAAAATAAAAGCACCTGGAAAGAATAAATCTGGGGAGGATAGCCTGTGAGGTTTGCCAGGGGCGAAAAACAGCCCATGTGGTGCCATTGCGAAGCACTAGACATTTCTAGGCTTGGGGAGGAGAAGCCAAAACCGGCAAGTTATTTGGGTGGAGTGTCGAGACTCTGGAGTTAAAGAAGACGGGTTGAACAAGGTACTCTAAAGAACGATAGGAGAAACCCAAATTAACCTGGTAAGGTTGCAGTGGTGGAGGTCATTTTTCGCCATTCCGCTCAAATAATTAACTAATCCAATCTAATCTAGAGTTAACAAACATCACTGGCCGATTGTCCCTCCTTTGTACAAAATCTTTTTTTTCCATATTTATCACGTGTTGTCTAACGCAGGGAGAATGTCCACAAACAATTTGGTTGCGTTGTACCATGAGCAAAACAAAACCCAAAATGTTCCTATAAGGAAAAATACTGAAATTCCTCCTGCCGGGATCAATTAAAATTTCGGCTCCAGCTCTTAGACTAAAAGCTTTTTTAAGAGCTGCTATAAAAGACCTGTAAAAACCATTTAAATGCACTAAAGCCAAAATAAAAGGGTGTTTATTTATAAAGCAAAAGTCAATATTTGTTTGATAAATATTTTTTCTTTTTTGGGAAAAAATAAATTATGTTGTTTTAGTATTAAAAATCAGTGTTTTTCTTATATTGAACCAACACTTTAATTTTTTTGTTACTCAAATAAACATTTTGTATTAGTTTAAATAAGGCAGGCATTATAAATATTATTCTTATGACGTTTTATTATGAATAGATTAAAAAAAACATTTTCTTTTAGGAGAAAATAGTTATTTTTGTAAAAACATTAATATATCCTAATAAATAATAAATGTTTTATCAAAATCTTCCACTTTTGATGTAAATAATTTTAGGAAAGAAAAATTTTAGGAAATTTGTCCAGTTTTAAGATCCTTAGTCTCATTATTTATAATTTTAATTTGTTACTAAAAATAGGGCATCGCGCCCGCTTATGGACGAGTATGCGCCCTCTAAGTGAGTCATGCATCTAAATATTTTTTTTGTTTTTAAGTTTTAAATATTGTTTTAAAAATTTAAAAAAAATATGGTGTTATTTCAACACTTAAAGAAAGAAAGTCAGTTGGAAAAATATTTAAATGCATTTTCAAAAAGCTTCCCTATAACTATTTTCTTTCGTACCCCCGTCTTCATTGATAGTCCAATTATTATAGCAAAAAAAGGTCATTTTTTTAATTAATGTTAACAAATATCTGACCGACTTTCGAATAACCTGTAGATTCAAATTGAACCAGTTTTTTTAGGTTATTTTTTAAACAATAATTATAAAACCAAGGGCTTTTTTTCGTTTTTTTTAATATAAAAAAGTACTGGCTATATAACTTTAAGACCGTTTGTAGAGAATTCAAAAACCTACAAAATGGTTTTTGAAAAATACCGATTCGACCATTTGTCACCGAGAAGAGCCGGACAAACACGTAAAACACACCTTTTTCTTTAAAAAAATCGTATTTCCATTATTTTTAATATTAAGGGCTGATTTTGTGAGAAATGATAGTCAATAACATATATAATTTGAGCTGCCGAAAGATGAAAATTGGCGCATTAGTAGTTTTTATTCAATCGCACTATAAACAAATTAGGCCCTTATCTCGCAAGTGCGGTGAATATTAGCGTTGATTGAGAAGTGAAAAGATACGCAATACCTATGTTAAAACGCGTGCACTATGCCCATCTCTTTCTTTAGACCACCTTACTCACCCCTTTACACCTTTGCCATAGTTTTCAGTCCTCGACTTGTGGCGCCTTTATCGGTAAATCGGGCAACTCGACATTTTAGATTCGAAATTTTTCATCATAACACCCAGCCCGTTGATGGGAGTTTTTTCACATCTTATATAGGCTGTGCTTTCATTGCCTCTATGAAGTTTTTTTGCGGTCCCCAATATAATATGGTCATAAAATATAGATTTTATTTTAACTTTTCCTTTTTAAGGAATTCAATATCCAGTAAAATAAAAGTAACACCTTCCCTTTTTTTTTATTGCCATGACATACGTTTAACCGTTGAAGAGTGTTTAATGTATTTTTCATATAATTTAAAATATATTGTGGAAACTAATCCGACATTTTTTTTCAGCA
>JAHBCN010023827.1:0-12334 GCA_019359885.1 Listronotus oregonensis | reverse complement strand
ATTAAATTAATCTTATTTAAACTAACTAACTATATGAGAATATAAGTTATTACCTAAAAAATGTTGAATCTATGCAGCATTAATGGTTACAGAGAAAGAAATTAGCAGATAAAAAAGCTAACGAAATTAGAAAGTGTCCCAAAAACCTTTTTTAGGGCCTTTAAAAAATTTTTTTTTTTTTATCTTGGGCCAGCCCAGAAGGCTGATGCCTAAGTACTAAATTACCGTGGGTGTTTTCAGGGTGGTGAGAGGGGGTTTTTTTACACGGGACTTAAATTTTGGGAAAGTTTTTGGGGAAAAAAGGAAAAACTTCTGCGGGCGGGGGGGTTTTTCCATGGTCTTGACACTCTAAGGGAAAAAGGGGAACGAAGAAAGGGGCTGGAAGTTCCAGGCCCCCCCTCTAAAACCTAAAAACCTTAAAGGGAAATTCCCCCATGGGGGGGGGCCCGTTTGGATCATTAATAAAACGAACGGCTCTTCTTTAAATGGAGCCCAGAATGCTAAGTGTTGTGGGGGGGCCGCCATTCCCCGGGGCAGGGGGCCAATATTCAAAAAGGGGGTTTTGTTTTGGGATACATACAGAGAACTATAACTAATTTTGTGTTAATTCCAAGAGTATTTGAAATATTTACAAGTTTTTAACGACATAGTATTGTTGCTATATTTATGTTTAACCGTCTTCCTACACCTCTGTGTGTCTTAGATCCATACAGCCTCCAAAATTGGGTATCTGAGCTGGGATTCTGTAAAAATATAAGGAAAGTCAAAAAAAAGGGATCCATGCCCTTTTGCTTTTAAAAGGGTATCCCCAAAAATTTTTATCACTGTTTCGAAAGAGATAAAGAAAAAGAATATGAAAAAAAAATGCTTAGAGAATCGGGCCCCTGTGTCTCCTTTTTGTACAATTCTTAAATCGTACAGAAATTGTTCAATTCTTGACCCCAAAAAAAATTGAGAAACAATTTCCCCAAAAATTAAGAATTTTTTTCTCAAAGCAAACAAAAATTTTTTTACCAGCAAGGGAAATTTTGCAGTATAAATATAAGTACTTATTTTTGCGTTTGACTTATATAAAAGGGTAATACTCCCGAATAGAGGGTTTTATTTAAATGGGGCGTTTTGAATCAGTTCGGTATCAATGCTTCCGTAAATCCCCGAAAAAAAAGTCAACCTCTCCCCCAGGAAACAAACCGTGCAATTTGCCAATGTCTTCGCTTGTACCTTATTCGGGGGGGGGGGGGGGGGGGGGGGGGGGGGGGGGGGGGGGGGGGGGGAAAAAAAAAAAAAAAAAAAAAAAAAAAAAAAAAAAAAAAAAAAAAAAAAAAAAAAAAAAAAAAAAAAGTAAAAAAAACCAAAAGGGGGAAAGGTTATGGTTTTTTTCAGGGCGCTTTCCAAACCCCCGCCATTTAAACCTCCAACAACACTTTTTCCCCCACCCCGGTGCCTAAAACGGCCCTTTTGATCCCAAATTTTGTGCTTGTCAATATTTTGTTTTTTTTTTAAATTTTTTTGAAATAAAACACACAATCAAACGTTTTTTTTTTTTATTTTTTTATAAGCATTTTTATAACATTCAAAAAAAAATATATTAAAACATAAAATTAACCCCAAAAAAAAAAAGATAACTCTAAAAAAGTATTAAAACTAACCGTCGCACTAACTGGATGCCGAGTGGGAAACAACACGTGGGAAAATATGCCATCGTTCTTCTTCGGCGAGGCGAGTATATCGTCCAAAAGCAAGCAACCTACGGCATAAGCAAGGGGGTTTTCCCCTATAATTGCGCACCCTTTTAAAATCCTTTTTTTTTATAGATAGAAAAAAAAAGTTTATATAAAAAAGGCAGGATTTTCATGAAGATTTTTTATGGTGTAAGATAAAAAAACAAATGATGATCGGAAAATTAACAAAAACCCATCAACTTGTTATTTAAAAAGGAACACCCTGATAGTTGAAAATTAAAATTTTCTAATCTTCCTCTTTTCAAATAAAATATACTTATCTATTTCGGATAAACGAGTTGCAAGTTATTTGAATTTAAAATCTGTTCTTATAAACCATAGTTAGCCATGGGAAAAACCCAAAATTGACTTCCGTAAAAAATTTTTTATTTTTGTTTGGTTTCCAAGACGAACCATGGCTAACGCGACTTAACTTTGCCAAACTTTGGGTTGTATCCATTCTTGGCTTTTAAGAACAGATTTTAAATTCAAAAAATTGAAACTCTTTATCGCTAAAATTTTTTGAAAAAGGAAGGTGCAAGTTTAATTTTCAACCCTTACAGGGGTTTTTTTAACAAAGGTAATGTTTTTTAATTTTCCGTTCAGTTTTTACTTAAAAGAAAAAACATGAAAATCAAAATTTTCAATAAATTTTTTTATCATAAAAATAAAAATTTTGGGGGGTCCTTATAAAACCCTTTACAATTGGAAAAACCAAAAAAAATCGTAGTATTTTTTTCGGGTCCGCTTTTTAAGGTCAAATGTTGAAGTGTTATCCCCCATAAAAAATAGGGTTGAACAATAAAATAATATAAGGTATCTAAAATTGGGGGGCCAACCTTTAAAAAATTTTTTTTAAAAAAAAAAAAATTGGTTTTAAAACCCTTTAATGAAATATTTTTTTTTAAATGAAACAGGATGTACCGTTTTGATTTTTTTTTCACCCTTTAAAAAAAGCCCTTATTGCACAAAAATCCTTTTTTTTTAATCAAATTTATAACAATATTTTTTTTTAGGACCATAAAAAATTTAATTTTATTTTTTCCCCCCCCCTCAAGGGTTTAAAACCATTTTGATTGGTTTTTTTTGGGGGATTTTCCTTACATTGGGTTTTTTATTGGGTCCATTTTTAGAGGGAACAAAAAACAAGCCCCTCCGGTGGTTCTTTTGCCCCCCCCCTAAGACCCTCTTATTTAACCAAAATTTTTAAAAAAATTTCAAAACATTAGTTTTGAAAAAACTTAAAAATTTAAAACCCAAAAAATAACCCAAATTTGTCCTGTTCTTTTTTTACTTTATGGAAAAAAACAAAAAATTTTTATTTAAAAAAAAAAACCTGAAATTTTTTTGATGCCTTTAGCTTTTAAACGTTTAAATTATTTTACCCCAAATTACTTTTTTCCAAAATAAATAAGTCGTCAGATTTTGAACTAGGCCCTTTTTGAAAATTTTTACCCCCAAAAAAATTTTAAAAATTTTAAAATTTTTTTTTTAACCCTTTTTTTTTTTACCAGTCTGTCTTTTTAATAAATATTCTTTTATTTATACTTTGTTTCGTTGCAAGCGATAGCAATAAAATATTTAAATTTATGCTAATAAGCTTCTTGTATTAGTACGGGTATAAATATTTTAGAATTCAATTTACAATGATTCAGTAGACAACTTAAATGCTGCCGGTAATCTTCCCGGCCCCGGTCTAATATGAGGCAGCCCTTTTGGTCGATCAACAAAAGAATAACGTAGTGTCGGCCAAAAAAAGGCTATAAAACCCTTGACAGTGGCTTACGCTTGGGATGATGTTTGTTAAAAAGGTTTTAAGTATATTTTTTTAAATAGGAATCGTATTTTTTATAATATATTTTAATATTCGACCATTAATACTTAGGATTAAGTAAAAATTTAAAAAAATATTTACAAGTTTTATTTGCCCGTAAGACAAAATTACATTTTTGTTTAGCAATCGTCAATACTTTTAAACTAACCTTATAAAAACAAAAACAAAAAAAAACTATTTTCAAGTACAACAATAAAATTTTGAATATTAAAAAAATGATAATTAAAATAATAAAATAAACAAAGTTAAAAATTAACAACAATAATAAAAATTAATTAAAATGCACCAAAATAAAAAAATTTCTTAAATAAGTATTATATTTTCTTTCTAATACTAAACTAATAAATATAAAATTTTTAACCCCCGAAAAATATTTTACGATTTAGAATTTTTTAAAAATAATTAAATTTAAATAATTTTACTGAAAGTTGTTTTTTGGGACACCATAGTCTACCTCTAATCAGAATCCATATCTATTAAATGTATTCCCTTATTACCTCTAAGAAATTTCATATCTGAAAAGATCATAAGAACATCACTGCTTAAATCTTTTAATCCCCTTTTATAATTAGAGGTTCAACAGTTTAAACTACTAATCCATATTCACATTTTTTTTCTCTGTAGCACATTTCAAAACATCTTTGAAATTTTCGGGAAACTTTAGATATGGCATTTAAAAAAAATTTTACGCCCGCTTTTTAAAAGTTGTATTATTTCTGGCAACTTTACCTTTTACTTGCGCCCATATAAGTTCTATGGGGTTTAGTTCGCAGTGATAAGGTGGCAGCCAATACACACTAATATTTCGTTTTTTCGCTATTTCATCAATGACGAAATTTGTGTAACTATTGAGCAAGCTTAAATTTGGGACATGATCCAGTTTTTTAGAATGGTAAATTGCGTTATCCATTACAATAACAGAACCCTCTGGTATTAAGTCGATCATCTGCGAAAACCAGTCTTCAAATACATCAGAATTCATGTCTTCGTGATAATCTCCTATTTTTATAGATTCAAACCACAAAAGACTCCGTCTACAAAACCATTCTTGCTTCCAATAGGAGTAATAATTAGTCTTCGTCCCTTCCCAGATAAAGGTTTTAAACCCGTGAAAAGGCCTTCATTAAAAGCCTGGCGAGCAGTTGTGAGATTCCCATCTTGCCAAAATTTCTTTAGTGTATTTCCCTTAGTTAACCAGGTCTCATCTAGATAGTATATTGCTTTTCCTTCAGAACGAGCTCTTTTTATCTTTCTCAAATAACCTCTTCTCCATGGGAGAATCTCTCCACTTTCTATTAACAAAAATTTTCTTTGGAACTTCTTCCACTCGAAATTCAAACCCTTTAAAATTCTCCATAGTTTTATCCTACTTATTTCTGGCACTAGACAAGATTTTTCATTAATAACAGACAGATCAGTAAAAAACTTGCCCAGTCAAAAAAGAGTAAAACAAAATGGATAAAATTGGTCTAATTTAAGGTCCCAGTATTTTAAGAAGCCGAGATTTTTGGATAAGAACCTATTTTACTTAATTTTTTTTTGATAAGATATTTTTTTTAATTCAATAAATAAAAAAAATGGGTAGCGGATTCCAAGCCATAGCGAGAAAACTATATCTTGCTCTGTAGGTCAACAATAAATTTTAGACTGAATATGCGGTGCGAAAAATCCTTATTTTAAATAAAATACCTCCTAAATATACGGTATAAGGGCCCCTTTTGCAGAGCGTTCCAAGTAAAAACGTGCAGTTTTTAGAATTTCCTTTACTTGTGTCCCATAACCTACTTACGTACCAAATTTCAAGTTTATATTCTCTTTACTCCAATACTCAAGACTATATCTAACATAAATCATTGCCTTAATTCAGGAAAATAGTATTTTACGATTTAGAATGTTTTAAAAATAATTCAATAAAATAACTTTACTGAAAAGTTGATTTTTGGACTTACCATAGTCTACCTCTGGAGTACAGAATCCATATCGTATTAAATGTATTACTCTTATCTACCTCTAAGAAATATTCGATATCTGACAAGATCACCTAAGAAACTATCACTGCTTAAATCATTTAAGTCTCGTTTTATAATTAGAGGTTCAACAGTTTCAATTACTACTATATCCATATTCTACATTTTATTTTCTACGTGTAGCACATGTTCAACACATCTTTGCCAATTTTCTGGGGAAACATTAGATATGGCATTTTGAAAATTTTTTTAACGTCCGCTATTTTAAAAGTTGTATTATTTCTGGCAACTTCACCTTTTACTTGCACCCATATAAGTTCTATGGGGTTGAGTTCGCAGTGATAAGGTGGCAGCCATTACACACTAATATTTCGTTTTTTCCCTATTTCGTCAATGACGAAATTTGTGTAACTATCTTTATTTATCGCCACTTCAATTTTTACTAGTTATAATAACTCTCGCTTAACACTATCTTTAGAAAATTCAATGTTTTTTGTATTAATCAGAGTTTAATATCTTTTTTGAGCCAGCTTAAATTTGGGACATATTCCAGTTTATTAAACTAGTAAATTGCGTTATCCATTACAGTGACAGAACCCTCTGATATTAAGTCGATCATCTGCGAAAACCAGTGTTCAAATACATCAGAATTCATGTCTTCGTGATAATCTCCTATTTTTATAGATTCAAACAATAAAAGACTCCCGTCTACAAAACCATTCTTGCTTCCAATATGAGTAATAATTAGTCTTCGTCCCTTTCCAGATGAAGGTTTTAAACCCGTGAAAAGGCCTTTATTAAAAGCCTGTCGAGCAGTTGTGTGATTCCCATCTTGCCAAAATTTCTTTAGTGTATTTCCCTTAGTTATCCAGGTCTCATCTAGATAGTATATTGCTGTTTCTTCGGAACGAGCTCTTTTTATCTTTCTCAAATAATCTCTTCTCCATTGTACCATCTCTCCACTTTCTATTAATAAAGATTTTCTTTGGATCTTCTTCCACTGGAAATTCAAACCCTTTAAAATTCTCCATAGTTTTACCCTACTTATTTCTGGCACCAGACAAGATTTTTGATTAATACAGACAGATCAGTAACAAACATGCCCATTTAAAAAAGAGTAAAACAAAATGGACAATATTAGTCTAATTTTAGGTCCCAGTATTTTAAGAAGCCGAGATTTTTGGATAAGAACTTATTTTACATAAGTGTTTTTGATAAGATCTTTTTTTTTTAATTTAATAAATAAAAAAAAATGGGTAGCGGATTCCATGACATAGTGAGAAAATTATACCTTGCTCTGTAGGTCAAACCTAAACTTTTGACTGAATATGCGGTGCGAAAAATGCTTATTTTAAATAAAATACCTCCTAAATATACGGTATAAGGGCACCTTTTTCAGGGCGTTCCAAGTAAAAACGTGCAGTTGTTAGAATATGTCCTTTATAGTCCATTGAAAACTACGGTAAAAGGTCAGGAAACGCTGGACTTGATGAGACAACTTGTCCCTTATGTATTTTGGGGCGATGATTACGGAAATGGTGATTAGAACTTGCAGCAATGGTCGGAACACCCCTAAAATTGCAAAAAAACGCCCTTAAATAGGGGTGGGTTTTGGAAAAAATTGACGTTTCGCAAACTAAGTCATATTATATGTTTTTTGGGTCGCCGATTTCGAAAATCGGGGTGTCGAGACTGGAAAATTTGTGTTACGTCCCCCACATGCGGGAAACACCCCTCCGAAGGGGTGGGTTTTGGAAAAAATTGACGTTTCGCAAACTAAGCCATCTTATATGTTTTTTGGGTCGCTGAATTCGAAAATCGGGGTTTTATACTTGTCATATTTCATATATATTAATTAAAATATATTCCATTTTTAGATTTTGAATTTTATATTTAATTTTTCAACAAAACCCACCCATTGGGAGGGGTGTTTCTTGCATGTGGGGGGTGTAACACAAATTATCCAGTCTCGACACTCCGATTTTCGAAATCAGCGACCCAAAAAACTTTAAAAGATGGTTTAGTTTGCGAAACGTCAATTTTTTCCAAAACCCAACCCTTGGGAGGGGTGTTTCTCGCATGTGGGGGTGTAACACAAATTTTCCAGTCTAGACACCCCGATTTTCAAAATCAGCGACCCAAAATACATATAAGATGGCTTAGTTTGCGAAAAGTTATTTTTTTCCAAAACCCACCCCTTTGGAGGAGTGTTTCTCGCATGTGGGGGTGTAACACAAATTTTCCAGTCTAGACACCCCGATTTTCAAAATCAGCGACCCAAAATACATATAAGATGGCTTAGTTTGCGAAAAGTCATTTTTTCCAAAACCCACCCCTTGGGAGGAGTGTTTCTCGCATGTGGGGGGTGTAACACAAATTTTCCAGTCTCGACACCCCGATTTTCAAAATTAGCGACCCAAAAAACATATAAGGTAACTTAGTTTGCGAAACGTCGATTTTTTCCAAAACCCACCCCTATTTAGGGGCGTTTTTTGCAATTTTAGGGGTGTTTCGACCATTGCTGCAAGTTCGAACCCCCATTTTTGTAATCAGCACCCCAAAATATATAAAGGACAAGTGGTTTCGTCAAGTCCAGCGTTTCCCGACCTCTTACCGGAGTTTTCAATGGACTATTATTTGTGTCCTAAAACCTACTAACGTACCAAATTTTAAGTTTTGCAAACTTCTAAAATACCCCCTAAAAATACGATATTATGGCTAGGTTTCAGGGCTTTCCGTGTAAGAATGTGCAGTTTTTAGAATTTTTTCTTTACTTGTGTCCTAAAACCTACTTAAATATCAAATTACAAGTTTTTACTCCCTCGGGAAGTGCCCTCTAATTTTGATGAGTCTATGAGTCGGTCAGTAGGTCGGTAGTAAAATGGGTGATTTTCAAAATCGAATATCTCAGAAATTACTTGACATACCTTTTTTAACTTTTTTACAGGTAATTAGAATGTCTATTTTCATACCTTTATGTAGAACGAGACCAAAGTTATGATAGGAAAAAAATAGGCAGAAACATTTCGTGTAAAACACACACATTCGTGCGGCAGTCAGAAACTTGGCCGAGATACGCCGAGAATTTAATATAATAGTTATTAATTGCTCATTACTGTACCAAAGTTAGAAAAATGTGGATAATAGGTTAAACATCTACTAAATTTTTCGTTAAAAAGATTTTTGTATTCTACTAATTTCCAGCTGATCCTGTTCGGATAAAAATCTTATGGAGTGCCTGGTAATTTTTTAACCTGTCCAAAGACTCATTCATCAATCATATACAATAAAATGCATGCCTAAAGAAAAAATGATTTTTTTTTACCAAACATATTTTATATGACCATATGGGACAGGTATGCGCTTTTGCTAAATCGGTGTTGGTTTATGTTCCTTTTAAACAGAGCTGGGACGGATCCTTCAAAAAAGGAATCGATTCACGGATCTGGATCCTCGTAAAGGAAGTGAATCACCAATACAAATCACGATTCCTTTTTTAAGGAAAAAATTAATCGAATCCAGGGAATCGATTCCTATTTATCGGATCACGAATCCGGATCATCTTTAGTTTTTATACTTACAAATGGTTACTAGGATACGAATAAAGCTACATAATTCATATATTATCAAGCGTCAAAGATTTTATATAATTTTAGCCTCATTTGGAAGTACTAAAACTCTTCGTTAAATTTCAATATGTTATTTCTGAGATCGATCAACATGAGTCCACCCTTATATGAAACATTTTTGTTGAACTGTATTTCAAAACTTGCGATGCTAGCTTTTCATAAGGTTTTTAAATGTGATTCTTGAGATAACTTCAAGCTAATTATAAATGGTGTGGGCTTCTCCATTGGGTCATTTGGTCAATGACCTCCCAATATTTTCGACTAATATTTCCGAACAAAAACATAATAATGATATAAATAAAAAAAATATATATTTTTTAATCTTTTAAATTTCCCTTTATTATACTAAGCATACAAACTCGTTGATCGGTGGTTTCGTTCGTTGGCAAAAAGTCAGGCTGCCAGCCTGCATTGACCGTACTGTGTTAAACGGAGCCGAGTCGAGTATTCCCGATCTAATTTACGATTGGGCGATTTTGGCTGCTATCCGAAGCAGTGTAATCGCATGGTCTGGGTCAACAGCCGCGAAGAGGAAAATTACGCATTTTTGCGGTGTTTGTTTGTTATTCATTTATTTTTGAATTTTTTTTCTTGTTTTTCTTTGGAGTTAACGTTTGTGAAAAATAAAATGCCTAAAATTGAGTCCTTTAGGTATGTTTTTTTTTTAACTAACAATCATTTAAGCCATATGCGTTTGAAATTTCAACTAATGACCTCCCCGAAAGATTGACCACGAGCCGCCACTGGGGACATCTTATTGTAATTTTACAGGAAGTTTCACCAGTACCGTTTAATAATAATTTCTCCGCTTATAGAATATAAAAATGTATAAAAAGTTTAAATTCATTTTTGGATGACAGCCTGAATAGAAATAATTAAATGTCCCCTTTAAAAGTCCCTCAGGGTTATGTCAAGGATACCAAAAATTTAAAAAATCAAGCAATCAGAGCTTTTAACATAAATTGGATACCACACTCTTTTACTTTAGTGTTTTAAAGTGTTTATCAGAAAGCATGTTTAAGTGTAAATAAAAAATAATCGCTTCATCAGGGGCGTGCGCGTAGGAATTGGTTAATATTATTTAAAAAAAATATAACACCATTTACACTTTTGAATTTATGAATCCTATTTGTAATCCATATTCAATACTTAACATAAGGTGTCATTAAGCATTTTTGTTTGCATTTTAGTTTAGAAAATAAGTATTTTCTTAAAAATGTATAAAATTAAATGTACCTTAGAATAGAATCTTGTTTCAGCAATAGTTAGTAACATGGTATAATCCTAGTAAACAATAATTTTTAACATGTTAAAACTAATAATCACTGTACTTATTTAAACTTCGAGAAAATAAAGACTTTTCGATTTCCCGATAACAACAAACCGAAAAAAAAAACATCCTGAAAAGAAGATATTTTTTAACACGTATAAACAATTTTTTATAAAAGCGCTTAAGAAATCATGTTAATGAATGTTGTGGATTACTTAAAAAACACAAGTTACTTCTGTTGTTACTTAAATTAACAGGAAATCCTTTTTATTAAAACGTATCAACAAAAATTAGATACTTTTAGACACCAAGCAATAGGATGTCTCATTAAGGAAATTTATATTTTATATCGTATATCTTACATTTTAACTTAAATCATTTTCTGAATTTATTAATATTGCTACTAATTGTTTATGTTGGTTAAAACTTACCTCTAGACTTTGACAAAATATTGGCTTTGTGAGTTTTTGCATATTAAATATTATTTTTCCATTTTTTAATTTAAATCGTATATTTCTCTCCCAAAAAAACGATTTAAGTTGTCATTTTTATGTATTCCTTAGATTTAGAAAAAAATAAACAAGATAGCTATTTCATTTTTTTTTAAAACGAGGAATATCATAAACATGGCCTTATTCAGTCCCTGTTGCATAGTTTTATTCAAAAAGATCCGTGTAATAAATAATAATAATCGAAGAATTTGCTCGATTTTTTACCTTATTCCAGTGCAGTTCTCTAAAAAAGCGTATTAGAATGACTGTTATTTATTTTATTTGTCATAGTTCAAGTATACTTTTAAAAAAGTCTGGTAATAGAAGATATTAAAATCACCTCAAACGATATTTCTTATATATATTTTTTTTAATTTAGCAAATTCTGAAAAAACCTCCGTTTTTTATAAAATATAAAGCATTCTATTTTATTCATGTCTTAAAGAATCTTCTAAGAAAACGGAATATCGAATAATACAAAGGGTGAAAGAGAGTATCGGCTGCACGAAAACTATCAAATATTGAAATAAAATTCATCTCCGCACATCAAACGCAGCTGCCACTTGTTTTAAGAGTTTGTAAAATCGGAGACATATTAAAATTCTTCACCAGGAGTGCCGACAATGGGCCGATGCTACGTGACTTTTAATCCCTAAGGTTTTTCAAGTGTTTATGGGTTTAGGGGTTAAATAAAAGGTTCTTTTTAGAAATAAACAAGAGTTGCTCCTGACCACAGATACTTTACCTATTTTAACGATAAAGTTATGTTAACTTACATATAATAAACATATTGTTTATTTTACCATTAACCTATTTTCAGGATAGTTAAATTCAGAGATAATGCCGCTTTTATTTACATTAACACTCATAACAATATAAACCAGTATCATTGTTTTTCCAATATGATTATTTGCCAACACTGAGAAGACACTGGCAACAGCTCCCTGACAACTTCTTGAGGCAGACCGAATTAAAGCGTGTTTTGAGGGGCGGATGTAGACCTCACCAACACTTGTGTTGCCACATCTAGTCTTTCTAAAGAATAAATATATCTTAAGTTTCTTTAATAATACCAAATTAAATAAGGGTAGAATTTTTTAAATAAAAATCAGTTCACTATTTTTAATATGTAATTAATTAGATAAATCCAAGATATTAAAAATGTTTTTTAATTATGTATTAAAAAAAAAAAAACGTTATTTGTTTTTTTTTTAGTAGGCAAAAAATTACAAAATTTAAAACAATCGCAAAATGTTCTACCAAGAAGTGTAGTACACCAAACCATAGGATAATATTAGAAAATAAGAAGGAAACACCGTTCTTGCCTTGCATCAATTTTTTGTCGCAAACTTGTTTTCGCTAATTCAAGTATAATAAATTTAATGCATGTCATACATATCATACCTACCGGACACTTGTCGC
>JAHBCN010023826.1:0-12276 GCA_019359885.1 Listronotus oregonensis | reverse complement strand
TAATATAATATTATTATATATATATATATATATATATATATATATATATAATGCCATTTTTTTTTTTTCGAATATTGTAATTTGGCATTTTTAAAATTATATATTTTAATATTTTATAACTTTCTGTCAAATAAAAAATCAATATATATCAGGAAAGTAAAAAAATGTCTCTTGATATATAGTACATGTATGCCAAATTTTATTAAACTGTCTAAAGTGGTATTACAGATATTAATAATAAACGATTTATTTTTAAAAATTTTACCACCCTGTATCTCAAAAGTTAAGACGTTAGGACATACCTTCATATAAAATTTTCTTTTTAAAATGGACCCAAAAATCGCCCTCTTTAATATTGACATTTAATTAGAAAACACCCTGTATGTGAAGAAAGTTAAGTTAGATGCTACAGGGCATTAAAAATATATTTATACATTTCGATCGATTAAACTTAAATAAAATCGATTTTTTTTTTAATTTCCGAAGGGAGTACCTGTGACATTATTTCAAAAGCTAATTATTTTTGAGCACTGGTTTATTAGCCAATATACCAAAACTAGTTTTAGAAATACCCTTAATAATTATAGTTGACTATTTAAGAAAAACCCCTTGTTACAGTATCATCTTTTTTGCAGGACAACCAAATCAAAACGACGCAAACGCTCTTTCAATCCTTGGAACTCGAACTCGGACGATATGGGCAACGTAATCGACAAGCCAGTTTGTCGTCTACGTTACCAACAAACGTCCGTTGACGTTTACGCACACTTCATGGCTACAGACCACGAATCCGGTAGAGTAAGTTACCTTATTAACAGGAGAACTTGGCTGAGAGTTACAGATCTAGTGTTGCCATGGTTAAGAGTTAGTGACCCTAGAATTGCAAGCTTACATGGGAGAATTTTGCAGGGAAGGAGTATGGGTAGAACAGAAGTACAGGTAAAATTATTTGCTTGCCATATAATAAATAAATATTTCTAAAAAACTTGCTCAATTTTACCTTTTGTTACACAGTTGCTAAACTTGACTTAATTATATCTTTTTTTTAGAAATGTTAAAAAAAATGTTGATTTTACAACGGTGCTATATCCTACAGGCGTAATATTTCTTTTGTAGGTTCTTTCCCCCATAACAAGCAGAGTGTATGGTTCGAAGGAAATAAGGGTTGGTAATGACAAAGTTGGATTAACCAAAATGTCAGTGCAGGTTGTGTCTGGTCTGCAACTAAACATTTCTCCGGATAGCTCGATTGAAAATGGCTATGTTGCTGAGACAAGTGTCACAAGAAAGCTGACGGCCCAGTATCAGGTAAAACAGGAATTTTTAAAGTAAAATTCACCGTCGCTCATTAATACGGGCACTACAGGAGTTTATTTTTTACATATTTTATATTTATGTATTTTTTTGCAGGAAGGGTTACTAGACATAGAACTAGAATTTTCCGATGGTACTAAGACAGCATTAAGAGATATTTCCGATACAGATTACCATCTGGTAGTCGAAAGTCTTGACCCTGAAGTTGTCGCTTTTGCCCCAATGGTAGCATCACATCATCCCAGAGTGATTGCCGTTGGGGAAGGCAGTGGTGATCTGTTACAGGTAATATCGGCTCTAGATATATAGATCTAAGTAAAAATGAATTTAAAAAGATTTAAAATATATACTCAAAATTTGACTTAATTATGTTCCTGGTGTCCAAATAAGAAAGGACGCCGATTGTATTTCGAAAACTATGTATCGCCCATCGTTTAGTAAAAATGGCCAATAAAAATAGCTGGAAATTATTTTAAGGGTTTTAAAACTACCGCGAGATGGCGCAACCGCAACGGTAAATGAAAAAACCTATTTTTGCTTCAAAATTAGCTAGTATTAGGTACAGTTTTGATAACATCAGCAAAACCTTTAACCAATTCTGTATCAGTTTGATAAAGAAATTTTTGTCGTATTTCCAATAATAAGGGTGGGGAAAGATGATAAACAATGCAACTTTCAAATAGCTTTATCTCCCACATCTTTTATTCAAAGTGGTTTAAGTGGTACTTGTTTAAAAATAAAAAATTAAAGTTTTTTTTTAATATCGTCCTTTTGGGAGTCGGCTAATTTGTGATTTATCAACTAGAGGGCGTTGTTTAAGGACAACTCGGTTTTCCGAATTTTTCTTAAGAAAGGTAAATACGGCGATATAATTTATAAATGTAGATTTAAAAGTGAAAGAAATTCCTATACTCTGACGAAAACCGCGTTTTGATATCTGCAGTCGTTTTCGAGTTATTTCGAAGTAGAGATTGCAACTCGGTATGTTTCTCAACTCGGCCAGGCCCGGTTGCGTTCGTCGCCAACACGGCCGGGTCCGGTGTGTTAGCGATGAAACTTTTAAAGAATTTTATGAAAATTTTCTATATATGAATGGAAAAAGACAATGATTTAAGGTTAATATTTATTTTAAACTGGCTTATGAACAATTATCACAATAATCAGTCTCAATCAAGTCTCAAAATCACACTTAATACAGAATTGATTACTTTTACTTATGAACGGAAAAGTAACATTAGTATAAGTATTTGTTTATTTTTATAAGTTTAAACAAGCAGGTCTTTCTCTTTACTTCTTATAGTGTCTCTTTAAAAACACAGTATTAAAATAAGGAACTTATAACGCAGCTTAAAGTGCCAAACGTGTCATAACAACTTAGATTAGATAGATAGATAAACTTTGGTAGCTTTGCTATAAACAAAACAAATTCTTATTTGCTTAAACTAAAGTATTATGTTTTTTCTTAAACTTTGGCTATTAAGACTGGTGAGTGTTACTATGACTAATTGAGCAAATAGCGAAATCTTATAGGCTAGGCTGTACTAGAACTGTAAACAACCAACATTTTATAGTCTTAACTAACAAAATATAACGTAAAATTGGAAAATTGGTTACGTTACGTAGGCTTTATGAGTATAATATAACAAAACAAAAAGTATATTCTAACTTGCATAAGGCAAAACAATTATTTTTCAGTCTAAAAGAATGATCTTAAAAATTAAATTGTATTGATAGTTTACTTACCGGGTCCGGTGACCGGGCCCGGTAAGAATGGCCGGGCCCGGTGGGTGCCTAAAAGGGCACCGGGCCCGGTTTGCAATCTCTAATTCGAAGTAACCTGTTTTTCAAATGATAAATAATATTAGCAATTAATCAACGCAGCCTTTGTGATAGAGTAAAAGAATAATTACTGTAGAGTAAAAGAAAATACTGGAAACTATTTTAAAGTTTGTATTGTACCACTAGAGAAAAGAATGAACAATCGAAAACCTGAAAATTCCGTGATTGGAGCATTTATTAACTCTAAGCATTTAGAATTCCCATTTTTTATGTAAATCAGATACTCATAAGACAACATGAAATTGAATTGGAACTGACAACTGTTAACTAAAATGTCGTTTTCCAATCTTTTGTTCTTGTTTTTGTTTTTAACCTTCTTCACTAATATTTAGAGTTAATGAACGCCCCAACCACATCGTTAGGTCTGTTTATCAAGTACAGTGTAGGACAGGTTATGAAAGTGTAGGAATGAAAAGTGTAAATAAGTTCCATATTTGTTTTCTTTAAAAAAGGCGTCTTAGACGTATTTCATAAATTAAAAAATGGCTTTATGGTTATATTTATAAACTAACAAATTTAAGTCTTGTAGTAAAAATGCATCTAACTTCACTACTTCAAGAGTTGGAGTAATTATGTGAAAACTAATTTACAGCAGAGTTTATACTAAACACCTAGTCCTAAATTACACTGACGATAACAAATAGTTTATTTACAAAAAAGTGTAAAATAGTTTACACTATTTCTGGATAACAAACATACCTGTTTTCAGGTTTTTGATTGTTCATTCTTTTCTCTAGTGGTAACAATACAAACTTTAAAATCGATTTCAGTATTTTTCTTTTACTCTACAGTATTATTCTTTTACTTTGTCACAAAGACTGCTTTGATTAATTGTTACTATTATTTATCATTTGAAAAACAGGTTAAAATAACTCGAAAACGACTGCAGATATCAAAACGCGGTTATTGTCAGAGAATAGCTATATCTACAATAAAAACTATATCGTCGCATTTAACTTTTTCGAGATAAACTCGAAAAACCGAGTTTTCCTTAAACAACGCCCTCTAGTTGCTGAACTACACACTAGCCGACACCGAAAAGGACAACATTTGAAAGAACCTTAAATTTTCTTTTCAACGAGTACCCATTATTTATTAACTTCCCTCACCCTTATTATTGGAAATACGACCAAAAGTCCTTTACCAAACTGATGAAGAATTGGTAAGAGTTTTTGATAATGTTATCAAAAGTGTGACTAATACCAGCGAATTTAAAAAAAAATAGTTTTTTTAATTTACCGTTGCAGTTGCGCCACCTTGCGGTAGCTTTAGAAACCAAGGAAGTTTAAAGGTGTATGGAAGCCCAATACTGTAGAACAAAATTGTCCAGGCGTGCAGGGCAGCGGGAATGGGGGGGTTGGCCCCGCGGAGTTTGCGCAATGAATAGTAGGTCAGAGCCGGACTTACATAATTCTTTGTTACTATCTATAAAGTTGACATCATCAAATGTCAAATTCAAGCATTCACTGTTTTTTTTATTTTTTGCACAAAATTGTTGGTTATTAAACGATACTACCATAGAATATTTAAAATTATTGTATAATATTGGATTTTATATCATCTGATATAATATGGAAAGAAGCCTTCTATTTAAATGGTCGATATTTTTGTGAGTTTTGTATTTTTACCAAAAATCTTTGTAAATAAATAAAAACAAGATTATTTTAAAATTAATTTCAAAAATTGTATGATAGTTTCATGTACTTATCACCAATTTTGTGTTAAAAGAAGGGCAAGATAGTGTAAATGGGTTTAATCTAATCCTAAGATTCTGGTTGTACATTAAAAAGTGAAAATTTTTATCACTGCTTTTTAAGCATATACTTTTCACTAATAACAAACATTCATGAGACAGAATAACAGTGGTTAAAAATGTTTATTAACCTTTGGTACCTAGGTATCCATTAAATAGTATGTGTCTACAGTATGTCGAGCTTAAAAAGTTGATAATGTAAGTTTAAGAAACCAAAAATCTAATTTCTTTTTAAACAAATACAGAAAAAGCAAAAAGGAACTTTAACATAAAATTGTACTTTCTTTCATTCAATTAGAGGGACCTGTATATATTAAAATTTGCCTGGTCTGCCAGGTAATAAATAATTTTGATCCTTTAAAAGAATGTACTAAATTATTAAATTGAATAAAATTACCTAAATGTTAACCTTATTTCTTTTTAATAATCCACAGAAATACACAAACATTGTGGAAATCATCTAAAAGATGGTTAAGATTGCCTTACTTTTCTCACTGCTATTTCCTATGAAATTTTCATTATTTTATTATTCATAATTGATATATTATTATTTTTTCGGTTACCTAACGTTACGTCTCATAAGAACATAGAAATTAACGTCGTAAATTTCTATGCACGAGCACCTAATTTAAATATAAGAAATACTTACCTAAAGTAAAAAATACCGGGTATGTTACCCTTGGATTTGCAAGATTAAACCATACAACCTCTAATCATTTTGTTACGATATTATAAGTAACAAACAATAAACACAAAATTATAGTCACAATTTAATAAACACTAATCACTAAAATAAGGTTTTTATCAATCCAAAAAACTTCTGCAACCACAAAATATAGGTACTCACACAAAGCAAAAAAATCGGGCACAAACCACAACGAAAATGACGAATGATGAGACGACGACAGTTGATGATACAGCGCGGATATAATTTCATACGCGCCGCGCGCGCCCTTGCACCAAAAACCTTAGACACCTAAAACCATTACGGCTCTCATAAAAGTATAATGTGTTGCCTAACTACATACTGATTTATCAGTGTATAAGTAGGGAACACATTAAATTATTTCGTTATTGCGCAGAATCGGCGGGGCCAACTCTGACAGTTATTTTCATACTGGGCTGGACATTTTTTGATCGAATGGGCCATAATAATAATAATAATAATAATAATAATAATAATTTATTGGTGCTTATATACAATAGTATTTACACAAGTCATTAAATATGAAACAGAACAGTATTAAAAGAAACATAGTACAAACTAAAAATTAAAATAAAGGGGTTTAAAAGACAAAAAAAAAACGTTAAAACAATTACAAAAGTAAAAACAACGTAACTACATTTCAGCGTAGACAAACAACATGTTAAAAACGGTAATCCAAAAATTCTTTGTAATCGTAGGGCTGACTGATAAGGAAATCTTTTTTCCCTTTTTACTGCCTGCTTGGCAGATTTTTTATGTAAATGGGAAGTTTATTATAAAATTTGATGGCCAGGTATCCCGGACCATCCTGACACCTCTTTAGACGCCAAAGAGCCGGCACCAAACTCTGCGAATTGCGCGTATTGTAGGAGTGTACTTCTTCATGTCTGGTGTATTCTTCGAGATGATGTTTGACGAATATAATTTTTCCAGTATGAAAAGTGATGGCAGAGTTAGTACCTTAAGGTTTAAAAAGCACCCAAAACACCCTTTTGGCAAGCCGCAACAATCCAACAGCTCTCCTCTGCACCGGAAAACCCCCCCGCAGCACCGGGCTATCCCCCAAACAATAATGGCGTAACTCATTAAGGAGTGAAAAAAAAAAGGGGCCCCAAAACATCCTGAGTCACAAATCCGCAAGGCCACGAGCAAAAGCCCAGGCCAACCTTTTGCAGCAAAATGGTGGTATCCCAGGCACCCTGAATCGAGGTATACACCAAGGAACTTGATTTTTGCCTCAGTTAAATTTTCGGCATGTCACGCAACGAAAAACTAAGGACTGTGTCTTTGTGGCATTAAGATAAAGCTTGTTACAAAAAGGATTGGCCCCAAAAACCTCCGCGAAACCCGGGCCTCAGTAAAACCCCCTTGGCGCAGGAAAGATTGTGTCATCCGCAAACAGAGTATAGTGAACAGATGGGTCGAACTGTGGTAAATCATTTATATAAAAAGAAACAAAAGAGGCCCCAGAACAGAGCCCTGAGGCACTCCCACACTTATTGCCCTTTTGCAGATTCTGGACATTGGTTGGGACGATGCTTCTCAATAGGGATGGGGTATTTGCATAATTTGTAGCGTTTAATTTTTTACAGTATTTCGTGTGAAACACAATAAAGCCTTGCTCAAATAAAAAAAGCAACTAGACACAAACCCCGGTCCAAAAATGCCATCGAACAATAACCCGGTCCAAATTGGGAAGATTGGGACCCCCTCACGGAACCAAACTGCTGAACCGAGAGCACTCGCTACCCTCGAAGAAATCACACATTCGAAGGCCAAGAATTTCTCAAAAATCTTCGAAAATATCGGCAGCAAAGAGATGGCCCTTTTAGTTGCTGAGATCACTACTGTCCCCCTTTTTTAAAAAATCGGAATTACCGGCTTGCAAGGACAGAGGGAAAGATATTTTTTTATAAAAAAGTTAATCAGCTTGGTGAGAGGAATTATAATTGGTTTTTTACCATTTTTACCAACTCCACTGTCAAGCCAAATGGGCCTGCTTTTTTATTTTTTAGGCTGTTAATAATACCCTTATTTCTTAAAAGTAGCATTTGTCATGGCAAACCTGTCGAAGGCAATTCACGAATATTTCAACCGGATCCAGCGACGACCCCCAATCCGTGCCTGCAAGTCCGTGGCCACCAAAGAAATCATTAAACTGATCTGAAGTGAGATTAGTTTCGTAACATCCTCCATTTTGACACCGCGATACTCGTTCAGTTTTTCCACATGCAACGGGCGGTTTTGGGGGGTTCCTTATCAATGAGTCATTCGCTGATTTCTTTGCTTCCTTTATAGCTCTTCGATAAATAATTTTATGTGATCTTATTAGGTGTTTCAGGTACCCGGGGCCGTTGCCTTGTAAGTACTCAAGAAATGTAGGGTGTTACGCATCTCTCTCAGCTCATTCGTAAACCAATTTACTGTGCGATTCTGATCATTTCTTTTATAATATGTTTTCCCGGGGAAAGGACTTATCATAAGCGAGTGAGACCTTTTTAAAAAAACAGAGAGAATCTGTCATCGGACATACCACATTGTCAACAAAACCCCTTTTTTGTCTTCAACCCTAATAAAAAGAAGCTTTTCCCAGTATAGTTAAAGGTCTACAGAAAAATTTTTACACCCCGAATCCCTGATAGCGATCGGCACGAAACTGCACCAGCCCCGAGATGGTCCGACAAGCCGTTATTAAATAGCGAAGTCTTACAATTATTAGTACCAAAGTTTAAAATACGTTGTCTAGGCAGTTTTTTGCCTTGTAGCCATTTTAATTAGTTGGGTAAAACCAAATGATTCTAGCATACAGCATAGTTCAGTGCATTCTCGAGCCCCCCAAAATGAACATTAAAACCCCCAATGATTATCTTATTTTCATGACCAAAAATTTTATAGCACTCGATGATATCAAAAAGGCGTCAACGGGGGCCCGATGGGGCTGTAGCTGAAATAACATAAATTTTAATTTTTTTAAAATATACAACACACCTGCAGTTCCTTCTACAGTCAGTGCCCCCACGTCAGAAAATTTTAAAATTATAATTGTGGTCCCCTAGAATAGCTGCACCTCCACCTCTGCTACTGGATCGACAGGCCGCTGTAGCTGATGTAAACCGATTTTGGGTATTCTGGGGAATTTTTCCGCGAACCCCTGCTCCTCCCGAGAATGTTCACAGACTTGTCCAAAAAAAGCTTCTAATTCATTTATTTTATTATTAATTGATTGCATATTTTGGTGAAACAGTCTTATTTCTCTCGGTTCTTTGTTTTTTAAAAGACAAGCACCAACCTTCCTCGTTGTGCAGTCAACCACTGTTAGGATTTGTGTTTGTCCCAATTTTTTTCTAATCTGTTGCACGGGTTCGCCTTGCTCGAAAAAATTGTTGATTGGAAGTCATATCAATTTTTGACTCTAAATGTGGGTGGTGGATATCCTTTCGGGAATGTGGATATTTTGGATCCAATCATCATTCCTTCCAAAGCTTATTCAAGCGTTCGACAAATGGCGATGTAACAGTCTTTCCCAAACCGTGGGTTACTCGTGGAATAAACAAATTTCGAGCAGATATACCTGACAAGTCTACCCTTAGTTTCATAATATGAGGAACCGTCATTAAACGCATCCATAGCCAGACATAAACATCCACCTTTAACTCATGCATGTGCTTCTTCAAATATGTTAAATTTAAATAAAGTTGTTTAAAATGGTTCTTCCAGGTACATATGATGGCCCAACGATTATTGGTTGTTTTTTAACATTTTATTTAAGTCGTTCGAAACATTTGGTAACTTGTTTACCCATTAAACATTCAGAACCAGCAAATAGCACTACATAATCACACTTTGTAAACTCAGCACTGAGGCTTTTATAGTTTACAATCTCTTCCAGCAGAAGTAACCTTTCACTGTATTGGCGTTAAACTAATCTGGATTGAGAGTGTTTTTTAAAAACAGTCCCAACCAATCACTTCCGGTTTGTTTCCAATAATAAGTAACTGAGGCTTAGTGCTATGCTCTCTAACAGGTTCATCTGGGTTTGGGGGCTCTGACAAAACCTTGTATTTTCTCGGGGTCGTTGATTTAGTTCAGGAGACTTTACTACCATTTCCACCAGAATGACATCCGCTTTTTTTCTGCGCTGCTGTTACAAACCCCAGTCCATTTGACAAGAAGACACCTGACACCACCGTCGCTGAAAAATCAGTTTGTGTTTTTATATCACTATAAGTGCCCAAAATTCGTTTGACAAGCTGCACGGAACAGCAGTCACCGGAATGGTTCGTGACTTGCCGCTCTCACCAACTGACTCCGTTTGCATTGCCACATCCTCACAGCTGGGAAAGCTTGAACTTGGACCTCATTTGTTGATTTTTTTTAAGGTTTGGCAGACCGGGGTACCTGTAGATCTGATCCCGTTTGAATCTGACAGTCATTTTTTTGGTTTTTTAGTTTGGGTAGAAGTGGTTACTAGAGGGGGTTTTTGGATTTGTCGCTCCAATTTATAACGTAGATTTTGGGGTAACAACTTTTTGCTTCTCAATATCATTCAAAAGTTGGTTTGTTATTAGTAGCGTCATCGACAAATGACGACGACTGACGTTTAAGTCTCTTAATGTATTTATTCTTCTCATCCACCTCCAATTTAAATCGGCGATTATTCGCATCAAGTCATTAATAACATTGTCAGTGTCAGTGCTTGCAGCAATATCAGACACTCCGCAGAACACCAAAAAAGGGGTGTCAACAATTATCTCCAATTTTTTTGGTTCTCTTCCACAACTTGGGTGAATAAATTTTTTCACATCAGACAAAACAGGTTTTGTTGTTCCTTATTTCTACAGCATTTAAATTTTTAAGACATTTTTACATATATCAAAACAAGTCTATTTTAAAAATTTAGAAACTTACATAATCATACAATGTACACAATATATTTACTGACAATTATGGGTCATAAAAAAAACCTCAAAGGAAATTTTACTTACAAATATTTACACAGGGACCTGCTTCACGTTCTGGGGTCTATCAAAAAACGTTATATTCAAACAAAGGATGACCACGGTTGGGTTGAAAACTGGTATGTGAAAACATAAAATATACTAATATATGTTTTAATAAAAAAATTAAAGGTCTTTTCTTATTTACTAAAAATTTTGAAAAATTTAGTTAAACAAAAATGGTCTTTAGTAATACCAAATAAGATCTAAACCAAAATTGTAAGTCCGGTCCTGAAATAGATTTGGAATTTATTACTGTAGATGAAATGAAAAAGGAAAAAAAAGGATAAAAACAATTAAAAAATAAAAACATAAAAAAAAAAGGCAGCCCTTCAAGTCCGCACGAAGTGTTGATAAAAAACAGAGTTTTTTTATTTATTTATTTATTTTTTTTTTTATCACAATTGAAGAATGTAGTTTTTATAATTTTGGGTGAAAATTTAAAAAACGTTGTTATAATTAAATAGTTTGTTTGTAAACTAAATTGATTATGGTTATTAATTTAGCATTTAAAAATTCCTTTTCACAAGTACAACGATATAAAACACCATTTACTATCGACATTTATTAGCTTCAAAACGCCCAAAAAAGGCGGAGCAGATTTTAACGTGCTTTCGACCGTCGCGCGGGCGGGGTTCTATTACCATAGCATTGGGCTTCCATAACCTTTAAATTCCTTTTAGAAACTTAAAAATATTTTTCAGCTATTTCGCTTGACCATTTAACGAAAACAAAAAAAACCCCCCTTGCGATAAGTTTCCGAGATACAGCCGGGCCTTCTTTTTCATTTGGACACCCTGTACAATACCTTTTTTTTGGTAAATTACGAAGATACAGGGGATGCAGGTCATTTTGTAATAGTCTAGAAGATCTCACTACAATACTTTGCCTGGTTCTTTTTTTACGGAGGAACATTTTCTTTACTTTTAGGTAACTCTACTTTTATCCGAAGAGTGTAGAGTACTTGGAAGGCCCAAAATGAAAACCGCCGGACCCCTAGCGACAGCCGCTGCCCATATTACCGTTGATTTTAGCAGCAGCGACTTATCTCATCGACCAGACATTTTGCAAAACGACGGAGGTAGTTATGGCGGATCAAAAAGAGATTTTGTGGTTTACAAGACATACAAAAAGGGAAAATTTTACCATAAAAATTCGACTTATTACTTACCGAAAACTATTTTCAACTGAATTAACATTCAATTTTTTATAACGTTTTTAGGTACTCCTCTTAAGGATGAGAACTCCCCGAACCCAACGTGCAAGCCAGGCAATACCAGGGGGAAAAAGGGGGGTTTTTAAAGGGAAAAAACGTCAAAATTTAAATGACACCCTTGGAATCAGCATGTATGTGTTGCTAGCAGCCTTTTGTTGTGCCATCGTTGTAAGTTATATCATTGATACCAAAGCTTTTAAAAATCAATTAACCCCTTTTAAAGGGGACCTTAGAAGCAATTTTTTTTTAAATTCAATTAAATTTAATTGCATAGTTATATTTCAGCATAGATTTAACTATTAAACAACTCATTTTTATGTAGGTGTTCGTAGTGTCATGTGTAGTCTATGCGTCAAATTTAAACCATCGAAGTGGTGTTACTGGGGTTCACGCCTCACCAGTTAATCCCCGCAATTTGGTGATACACAGAGAGCCCCGCAAACCTAGGGAA
>JAHBCN010023825.1:0-12322 GCA_019359885.1 Listronotus oregonensis | reverse complement strand
TAAAATTGATGTTTATATGTTTTGTTGGTTACTGTTTGCATTTTCAGCGATAATAAATGATTGAATTCTCGTAAACAGTTGATTTTGTCAATGTCAATCAAGAATACCTTTTTTTTAGATTAAAGTTAAAGCTATCCAAAAAATATTGTTGAGCCTTTATAATACAGGGTGTTAAAAAAAAAAATTGCTATTATTGTGTCAGAGCTAATCCGTCCCTGGCAAACTAAATAAGCCAAATATGATTTAATGGGTTAATTTGAGGAAGAATTATCTAGTAACCATTATATTTAAAAAATATTAAATCATGCCTAGTATTTTAAAAGATATTTAAACAAAAACGATTTTCAGGGGCGTCCGTTAAGTTCCTGTATCTCCGTAGGGGAGGGTCATAGGAAAAAAAGTTTATGGAAACTTGTCATAATGTTTTTAGGTTTTCTATTAGATTCTGAGGGATTGCCCACATATTTTGGGACACCCTGTATATATAGATCTTGAGTGCATTGGAAAACACGGGAATATTTTTGCATTAAGAACTTCATTCATAGACTTAATTGAGATAACAGTAAACTCATTCTAATAGTTCTTCCAGGAATATCAACTTTTGACAGTAGTACTTTTTATTTTTGTTTTATGGTTAATGCCAGGAACGAATCAGTAAGAAGTCCTAAAGAAGGACTGAAATTACAAAAAGGAAATTTACCTTTTCCTTCTGTAATATGACATTCCATTACTGCCTTTAAATATGAATTTTTTTCATAATATGATATTTATTTTATGAAGTTACATGTTTTGTTAACAGTTAGTTAATACCTTGCACTGTTTTTTAAAATAAGAAAATTATTTTACATTAAATTTGTAAAAATGCTAAAAACACAGTATTTTATTGGTTTGTTATTTTTCAATTTTACCGGTGCTTTAAGTAACATTTTGGGGATTATTTTTATTTCGATTTAATTTTTTAGATTGGAAACTAAAAATTAAAATATAGTTTAAGAATGACAATATTGAAAATACATTATTGTATATCTTTTTTGAAAAGAATAAAAATGCCATAAAAAATCATTTTACGTAGTCAGGCAGATCAAAGTATTTGAACACAGCAAATTAAAAATGACAAAATCATATATACACTTATTTTATAATAATTTATTTTACGTTTTTTAACTAACTGACTGGCACTTTTATAAAGAACCACTGAAACCTAATATAATTATTATTCTATCATTGTTCAAACTAAAACTGAAATAGTTTTAGCCAAAATCTTCTTTATGTCTGGTTAAAATTATTGATGGACCAAGTTGGGAATTTTTGCTATTTGAATATTTTAGTTTTTATTTAGAAGTATTCAAATACTTGGTTGACCTCCAGTGAACTATTGATGAAATATGAACGTCAAAAAAAATTTTTTTTGCTTTTTTACTTTACTGGCAATCACCAAAACAATAATAATAACCTATATCAGGACAGGACCATTTGACATACCCTATTCAACTACTTGACTTGAACTAACCTTATTTCGGTATTCTAGAATATAGTAGTATAATAAAAATATTACAAAATTGTCCTTATTTTCAAAAATATTTGAAATGCTAACAGCAAATTTTATGGAATCCAATTTTAAAAATATAATAATCTCTAATCAACACGGTTTTAATAAAGGCAAATCTATAACAACAAATCTTTTGTTGTATAGCAAATACATTGTTGAAGGCTTCGAGAGCGGTTGTGTGGTTGACTCCATATATACCGATTTCTCCAAGGCGTTTGACAAGATTAATCGTGAGATTTTATTGACCAAACTTTATAGTTATGGTGTTCATGGTTCACTGTTAAACTGGTTTAGATCTTTTCTGGCAAATAGAAAGCAATTAGTTAAAATAAATAACTATGAGTCGAGAGTTTTTGATCTGGAGTTCCTCAAGGAGGACACATTTCCCCTTTATTATTTAACATTTTTATAAACGATGTGGCTGATTGCTTTAGGTTTTCAGAATTTTTATTGTTTGCTGATGATTTAAAGATTTTTCTTAAGATAAAAAATGGGCAGGATGTTATTAATTTACAATCAGACTTGGATAGATTTTATGATTGGTGTTCAAATAACAGAATGATCTTAAATATAAAAAAATGCACATCAATTCAGTTTAGTAGATCTTTAAATGTTCAGAGAAATGTGTATAGAATTTATAGTGAGCCTTTAAGCCAAGTAAACACTATAAAGGATTTGGGGGTATTTTTTGATATTAAACTTTCATTTTCGCCCCATATTGAATACTGTAAAAATAGAGCGCTTAGGGTTTTGGGGTTTATTAAGAGAAATACTAAAGATTTTCAAAATATAAACTCAATAAAACTATTGTATGTTTCTCTAGTAAGGCCCCTTTTAGAAGGTTGTTCTGTTTGGAATCCATATTACGATAAGTACATTAACATGTTGAATTCTGTACAGAGAAAATTTTTAAGATATATTGCCTTTAAATTGCATATTCCTCAAGATATAATAAATTTTGATCAATTAGAAAAAACTATTAATTTACAAAGTTTGAAAGTTAGACGCAAAAATGCTGATGTATTTTTTCTATATAAACTTATACATGGTCATGTGCAATGTAGTGAACTTCTCTTTTCTGTAAATTTGTATGTACCTCCAAGGACATTAAGGCATCCCATTACTTTTAAAACAAACTTTCACTCAAGGTTATATGGGCAATTTTCCCCAATTGATAGAATAATGAAACACGCTAATAATGTTAAGGACGATTTATCACTAAATCGGCTTCGAAATGTTCTCAAATCTAATGTTTATATAAATTAAGTTCATGTTTTACTATACTTTTTTTAATATGTATATTTAAATTTTAATTTTGTATGTTTTAGTTTGTTTGAAATTTTTTCTTATATGTAAAGAGTTGTCAACTTTGTTTGTGAAGTTTTCTAACTTGCTATTTTTAACTTTTTCTTTTTTTAAATTATTGATTATGAATTTTAATGACTGACTGAAATATGCAATGTTAGTCATAAGTAATATTTATTTTTAAGGGTTATTATATGTATATTGTATTTAAATTTGTTATTGGGCGATGCCCATTAATGAGAAAAATAAATAAAATAAAATTCAAAGTGTTTGATCGTGTTTGTGCTCTGCTAAGTTTTTAATTTCTTGTATTACGCTTAGTTCAGTGTTTTAATGTGTGATTTTCGTAACACCCGTTATTTGCTGCCTGATCTGCTATTTACGCTCATTTCTCTACTGCCGATTTTCATTCTTAAACGTATATCCAGTATTTCCACGCTTTTCAACTGTTGTTCTATATTTTTGGTATTCCAAGAATTTATTTTTTACTACGACTAGGTACTGTGTCTCGCAGATTGGAGTTTGGACCTATAGGCCGTTTAATCTAACCCACGCATATAAATTTTGGTAACCCAGCGAATATACATGAGCCTGGTCTCATATACTGCACTCATCGATTTTCAATGTCTACCTTGTTAAGTGCTGCAAAAACAAATCTCAGAACAATTTGATATGTAGGGCATGGCCTGTTCCATCCAAGTTGCTGCGCAAGAATAACTTGCCATAAAGTTATTGATAGGAACATCATTCTATGCTCGTTGACTTGTGAGGAATCGTTTGCTGGTCAGGGTCTTGAACGAGCCGGAGCTATTGAAAGTAATCCAGGAACTCAGAACAGAACTTCATCAGAAGAATGAGCATATTAAACGCCTAAAAAGAAACTCCTTAGCTTTCCGCAGCATAAATGTGAGCATATATCTAAGATCGAAAACTTGACGTCTATGAATCTCAAACTAAGGGAAGAACTTGAAACATTACAATCGATGAACAACAACATAACTTACAGTAACGCCAGTACCCAAACTACTGTTAATCTAAATGACACCTCCTGTCAGACCGTGCTGGAGTACTCGAACAAATCTACCCTTACTGATAGTACTATTCTTGTTGAAGGAAGCTCTCAGACAGCTGCCCTCTCTATAATACACTCCATGGATCATCGTCCCAGTGATATACATACTGGCTGCCCTAGTTTGTCTTCGGGGAGTACGAACAGGGACACCCCCATAAGGCTATTCTTTTGGATAAGAGCTCTCAAACCGTGTCCCGTATTAACGAACTTAGCTTAGCTGCGGAGTTAGCTATCAGCACTGACGCCTCACAGACTAGTCCTCCCTATGGTTTGATAAAGTCAAGGGCTTATCCCACCATTAATACATCACTAAAGCGCCACCAATTATTAGTAATAGGAAATAGGTCTAATGTGACAGGTTTCCCTTCCTTTGTCAGGAGGCATTCTCCCATCCAGTTTGACATCAACTGTGAATTCAGCAGGCGTCTTATACTCGAGGAAGTCTTTGACGAGTACTTTGATCTTAGTCGTCGCTTTATCAGGCAGGATTATGTCGTTCTATTCTACGGCAATGCTGACGCTTTCTCGGGCAAAATTATCAACAACTTTCTTCGCCATATTCTCAATAAATTTTCTCACACAAACCAAATCATCGTTGGACCCCCATACGCTGCTTCCAGACCCATTCTCAACAATTTTACCTACGAATCTGATTTGGTCTTTAAGAGGGCCCTTCTGAGGGCGAACTTAACTATTATGGTTGCCCTTCTTACATAGCATCTCTTATAGATTCCCCTGTAAACCACACTTACGATGATATATGGGTTAGGTTGGTCTTTAATCATATCAAACTCATCATTTGTTGTGTTTATATTCCACCAAATTCTTAGAGTAGATTGTGATCAATCATTCTGTAATACCTGCGAGTCCCTAAAGAAAAGATATGATAATCATAAATTTATTCTGTGTGGCGACTTTAATCTTTCCAATATCCAGTGGTCTGTTGAAGGCGATTTATTGGTTCCTCTAGAGCTGAACTCACTCACTGCTGAAACAGTTTTGGATTCAATGTTCTCTTTAGAACTTCAACAGATCAATCCACATGTGAAGAGCCATAATCCTATTTTGGATCTGATCTTTGTGGACGAATTTTCCAAGTCAACTGTTTTACTGTGCCCAGTTCCCTATAGTAAAGAATGACTCGTATCACCCTGCCATTGAATGCTACTTTGAAATTTATTATATTCCAGACTTAAAGAATAGCAGTCCCTCCACTTTCTATCTTTTTGACCGGCCAATTTCGCTTAATTAAATAACTTTTACGATTCGGTTGACTGGTCATTCTTGGATTCCACTACGGACATCGATTTGGCCGTCCTGACATTTTATGAAATCCTATTTAAAGGAATTGATTCCTTCGTTCTGAAAAAAACTGTTATAAGACGGAAGTACCCTTGTTGGTTGGACTGCACAAAAAATTTAAAAAATCCAACTTGCAGAGTGATTACGATGCCTTCTCCAAAGTAAGGCGTGAAGTCAAATTTCGGACTGACTTGTGTTTTTTGACTTTTGTCTCTAGAGCTGAACATCTCATTCCTGAAAACATCAAACATTTTTGGTCTTACATGAAGAGCTTGACCGGTGTCTCAAGTAATGCAGTACAATAATCAACCTCTCCTTAATACAAATGATATTGCTGACGCGTTTGCCTCACACTTTTAGTCCTGTTATTCAAACCACGAAAATGTAGATTTAACAAATATTAGCCCAGTAGAATTTTCCACTACACTGTCTTCACATACTTTTACCACTGATGAAATTTACTAGAAATTAGCATCCTTGGACGTATCCAAAAATGCCGGCCCCGATGGAATTCCACCTTTAATATTAAAATCATGCTGCTCTTCCCTTGTAATCCCACTAAAAACTCTTTTCCAAAAATCGTTGGACACCGGCTACTTTCCTACAACGTGGAAAAATTCCAATCTTATACCTGTTTTTTAAATCGGGTGACAAGTCAGTTGTCAGCAATTAGTGTGGCATATCTCTCCTGTCTACCATACCGAAAACTTTTGAGTTAGTTGTCACAGATAAAATTTTTAACACCTTTAAGAGTTACATTATACCCGAACAACACGGTTTTAATTAAGGTCGTTCTACTTGCACTAACCTGGCAGTATATCAAAACTTTCTTATCTCATCTGTAGAAGCTGGATGTCAAGTCGACAGTATATATACTGATTTGTCTAAAGTCTTTGACAGTGTCTGTCATCCCTTACTGATAAAGAAATTGTCGGAAATTGGTATCTCTGGTAGTTACATTAAATTAATTGAATATTACCTAACTCGGCGTCGTCAGCGAGTTACTGTTTGTGGTTCGGTCTGTCGTGACATATTTGTGACGACTGGCGTTCCCCAGCGTTCGCACATGGGCCCTGTGCTATTTTTATTATTTATTAATGATGTCCTTTCATTTTTTACGACATCCCAGTGCCTCTTATACGCCGATGACCTCAAACTCTTCAGCACTGTTAGCCCTGGTTCAGATGGTTTGCAGTTTGATCTCGACAGATTTGTAAGTTGGTGCGAATCTAACTTCTTGTCAGTTAATATCGCTAAATGTAAATCAATTAGTTTCCACAAGCGTCGTAATCCCTCGATCAATGCTTACACCATTGGTAATGCAATCATTGAAAATGTATCATCTATTAACGATCTTGGAATAATATTTGACACAGACCTTACATTTAATTTGCACATTGATAACATCGTTCTAAAGGATTTTAGAATGCTGGGTTTCATTAAAAGAAACTCAAGACATATTAGTGACACAAAAGCAATTACTTGTTTATATAATTCACTTGTTCGAAGTTTGTTAGAGTACTGTTCTGTGATTTGGTCGCCGCGTTACGCTTGTATTGTTCAGAGACTTGAAAAGGTTCAAAGTAAATTTCTTAAATATCTTCTGTATAAATTTCACCTTCCCTACAGTAACATCGCATACGATACTAGGCTTTTGCTTTGTGGTGCCAAAAGCCTCGAATGTTGTCGTAGAAACGCATATTCACTGTTTCTCTACAAACTTCTTAATGGAGGAATTGACTGCACTAGTCTTTTAAATTTAATTCCTATAAGACGCACAAGGCAAGCACAGTTACTTTACGAACGTTATCATAGAACTAACTATGGCTGTAATGCTTTTGTTGACCGTTTGGTTAATAATTATAATAGGTTTTTCCCTGATTGTGACATCTTTTCTGTTAATTTGATTTCGTTAAAAAGATTCTTAAGTGGAAGTATGTAGACCTGTCTTCCTTATATGGTTTAGCTAGTTTACTCTCTTTTTATTTGCCTTAATTTAGTTTAATTTGATTTGAATTTAATTTTGTTGTATTGTTTTCGTACCATTTAGAATATCTTATTCTGTAGTGTACTAAATTGTAAATAAATAAAAATAAATAAATAAAAAGAACTTTTTTGGTATTCAAATACTGTAATTTCGTTACACAAATACTTCTCTTGTACTTGAATACTGTAATTTTTGTACTTGAATATGTAAATACCCAGTAGGTATTAGAGTCAGTACTCAAGTCAGCTTATCGCGGCCCATCACTAGTTAAAATACATCATGACTTTTCAGACATAAATATTTACATATTGGATTTTTTCTTTATTAGTGTAACAGCAGTCTAACATTTTTTATTTTAGTTTTTGAATTTAATTTAATGACCAAAAATATTTTGTGTGAAGCAAAGTTAATATTAAAGCCGCATTTGCTTAACAAGCAAAAAATAATATACAAAAAATCTTTGTTCTTCACTTTATCAAACATAAATTAAGTAAAGCTACTTAATACCGTAAAAAAAAATGTTAATGTTTTTTTTTTGTCTAGGTTGCAAGAAGACCCACCAACTGGAGTCAGTGGAGCTCCTACAGACAACAATATTATGATCTGGAATGCAGTCATTTTTGGCCCTCATGATACTCCATTCGAAGATGGTACATTTAAATTAACTATCGAATTTACAGAAGAATATCCCAATAAGCCGCCAACGGTGCGCTTTGTTAGTCACATGTTTCACCCTAATGTATACGCAGATGGGGGCATATGTTTAGATATTTTACAAAATAGGTGGAGTCCTACGTATGATGGGGTCAGCTATATTAACTTCAATTCAAGTAAGTAGATAATATGTTTGTTTTCAGTTTCCTTTAAAAATAAAATTTAATTCCTTTGATTGCCTGCTTTTTGTCTATATTTTCTAGACATAAATCATATTTAATCAAAAAAGCTTTGGTTAAGCTACTTTTCAAATGTCCTTTAAGATCAGAAGTAAAAAAAAAAAATGTTTTTGTTATTAATAAACATCTATACTACCCAGTAACATGCTAATAAAGTGATTTATAGTTTTTGTGTAATTATTTAATTCATTCATTTAATAGAGACAAAGTGGTGCTTAGTGGTTTTTATCTTATTTTGGTAAAATATTATTGTACTTTAAGACGGCTCTACAATCGCGACGCGTCATGATTCCACGGCTTGGCGCTCCCCATTTAATGTTAGTTTTTGGGGCCTCGACAAAGAAAAAAAATTCAAGTAACCGTGAACATGGCGGTTGTAGAGTGCCATTCGAACAGAGATCTGACGTGAATCTCGACCAAAGTTTTTAGCCGCGATTCGCGGTTCATTGAAAGCCGCTATTAGAAGAGCTTCTTAAAAATTATGTAGCAAAGAATAAATTTCTTTGGTTTTTTTTTGATGGGCAAGATTTAAAAAAAATAGTGCCAAGTCTCGGTTAGCATTTTGTAAGAATTCAATCAATCAATCAATCATTTATTAGTCTATAAAGATCATATACATGACGTTAGACAGGTCAAAATTAATATACCATAATAGTAAAATAAAACAAAATAAAATAAAATAAAATAACCTTAATATAGATTAAAATGTAATAAAGACAGGACAAATATTAAAAGAGACTAGACAAAGCGCACAAACAATACAATCAATATAACAACTAACAAGTTAAAACTTTTACTAAGACTTCATTTCCAAAAATTCCGAAAAACTGTAAAATAGGTTCATAAATAAAAATTTTTTCAGTCTTTTTCTAAATATGGTTAGGGTCCTCGATTCTTTAATGTAATCCGGCATTCTATTTTGCTAATTGCTAAAAAAGTGTAAAATGAGGTGCAGCATTTTTATTTATCAGTCATATATTTGCTACAATTATATCTTATTGATATGTGAACCTATAAAACTTATTTTGTTCTATTCTGTCCTATACAGGGTGCCACAGATTCGAGTGCATGCATGGGGATTTCGGAAACCGTAAGAGATACGAATTCGGTTAAATTATGGCAAAGTTGCGCATTTAGGTGCCTAACAACATGCCTATTAGAAAGTTGTAAAATTAGAGTTCTGACGTTATTTAAAGAGATATGAAAAACACAAGAACTTTTCGGCCACTTTTTAAGTTTCAAAACAGCGTTGGAGATTTTTCCGCACGACGTTTCGTTTCTTTAAACCATCATCAACTTTATTTTTTTAAATACGGCACCTTATTGTTTATTGCATTTTTAAAAGCAGTTATAATCCCAATTACAATGATGTATAAAAATTATTATTTTTCTGTTAAATAAACATATTTTAAAGAGACAATGGTTGACAAAGAACGCACATCATTTCTTAAAAGGGGTTCCATATTTGTAAAAAAATTAAGTCCCTAAAATTTTTTGTAATTGGGATAATAAGGGTTCAAAAAAATTAAAAAAAAAACCCTGGTTCATATTTAAAAAAAGAAAGTTGATGATGGTTTAGGATAACGAAACGTCGTACGGAAAATTTCAACGCTGTTTTGTAAAGTTTAAAAAAAAGTGGCATGAGAAAGTGTCTTTTGTTTTTCCAAAATCTTTAAATAACGTCAAAAAAATAAAAACGAAATCAGCAAATTTTCGGTTTTTTCCGGATATCTCCGAAGTACTCGAATTTTCAACTTTCTAATAAGCATGTTGTTAGCCCCAAATGCGCAACTTTGCCATAATTTAACGATTTCCCCATCTCTTACGGTTTCCGAAATTTATGCATGCACTGATCTGTGGAAACCTGTATACTATATCATTTGTGTGTCTAAAGTATACATTGGGTATTGTTATTCTGTTTGTTGTGATTTTAAAAATTTTTTTAAATTAATTTTGGGTAATTTAAGGTAATCAAATTTAACTAAAATAGCAGTGAGTTTTCCCCATCAGACTTTTCACAAAAATATTTTTTACAGTTGCTACTTTATGAGCAGTGCTTACCTTTTTTTTGTTGAAGACAATATGACAAATTATCCTATATAAACTAAAAATGTATTAACTATTTTAACTGTATATTCAGAATGTCTCTAAATTAGCGACAATGTTAAAAGGTCTTATTTTGCACCTAAAAACAGAAAAAAAGATTTTAAAACATGACATGAAAAATGTTTTATGAGGGGGATTTTTGTTTATATATTTAAAAGTGGTTTTTTTTTCTTTTCAATTCTTATTTATTTCATTTAGGGGGATATATTTGGTGTGGCCAAAAAAAAATATTGCCCTAAATTTTTATTGGGGGGGTTTTTTTCATTTTTTGCCTTGGGCCCAAAAAAAAATTTTTTTTTTAAATTTTTAAAAAAATTTGGCTTTAAAAAAAAATTTAAAAAAAAACCCTTTTAAAAAAAAGACCTTTATAAATATATATATATATATATATATATATATATATATATATATATATATATATATATATATATATATATATATATATATATATATATATTTAAAAAAAATAAATTAAGAATATCGGGAAAACTGTCTTCTGATTGCCTTTTAAAAAATTTTTAATAGAACATTTTTTTTTTTTTTAAAAAATACACCAATACACCCCGGAAATATTGTGCACTGTTTTGGGGCCCCCCTTGTATAATGAAAAAGTAATTATGAATGCATCAACCTGAAATCATTTATATTTTGGTAGTCTACAAACGTAAAAAATTACCAAAGCCAAGTTTGAACCCTCTAAATATAGACTACTCGCTTTGTATCTTGACCCCTTTGACTTGATAAAAAACTACATTGAGGTTTATTATTGTACAGGAAGTTTATACCATCTTTTGAACTTTCCTGTTATTTTTCAATGTTTTAAAAAAATAGTACTCCAAAAAATAATATAGGAAGGAAACAATATATACATATATAATTCTTTAGTAGTTGAGGTAATCATAAAATAATTCTTTTTTCAAGAAGAGGTTTAAAAGGGAAAAAAAAAAAAGTTGTAAATGTTTTTAAAAAAAATTGATAACTAGAATTGAAGTTTTAAAGAACTTTAAAAATATAGAAGGTTTGTTTAGGTTGTTAAGAATAAAAATTTTTTTTTATTTTAGCTTTGTTTTGTAAAGGACGAAATTGAAAAGAGACCATTATTTTTCTTATGTTTAAATTTACATCCTAGAACTTAGATCACTATTTAGTTACACTTTTTTAATAACCGTCGTGTTTTAAATATGTTTTAATTATGAAAGAAAAAAGGTTTAAAGACTTGGGTTTGGGGTTTAAAAAAATAAATAAAATTTAATAAACACTTTTGATTTAAAAATGCAATATTTATAATTGTACTGTAACCAATACTTGTTTTCAGATTTTTTATTTAAACTTTTTAAAAAATTTTTTCATTTTTGTAAGAAATTTTTCAAAGAAAAAAGTTATTTGGGTTTTTTTTTTTTATTTTATAAACTTTTTTACCCAATATTTTAAAAAGATTTATTAATAGCATTATAAAAAAACCCTTTTTTAGAATATACTGTGTTTTTAATTTTATCGTTGGGGGTTTCAAAAGGACTTTTTTTCCTTTTGTCAAACATAAGACTTTGGAATTTTATTAAAGTTTTATGTTCTATCAAATGTAAAAAAAAGTAGTCTTTATGTTTATGAAAACTGTTCCGTACCAAAATTTTTTTAAGGCTTAATTTTTGTACTACGATTTTTTTTTTTACCTATTTTATCTCTATTGTTTTTTAAAGTTTTTCATAAATTGTTATTAGCTGGGTATGCTATTTTTATGTTCTTTTTTCTTAAAAAAAAAGGGCCCGGGGATACATTTATTTAAATTTTTTTTTAAAACAAGGTATAAAAAAAAAGCTTATAGCCTAGGAAGAAACTTTCGACATTCTAGTTGTTATTAACTTTTAAACCCAATTTCTTTTTTTCATATTTTTTGTTAAAATTTTTTTTAAAATTTTTATGTCATCATTTTAATAAAAAGGGGGAAAAACGAAGAAATAGCTCAAAATTTATATTTGTTTGCTACCCGGGGAAAACGGAAAACCTTTAAAAAAATATTGACGATTGGAACATAATTTAAAACATTGGGGTCTATTAAAAAGATAAAAAATTATAATAAAGAACACAAGGAAAATGAAGAAATAAGCGTG
>JAHBCN010023824.1:0-12258 GCA_019359885.1 Listronotus oregonensis | reverse complement strand
ATTTGCATTATACTAAAAAGGATAGTTTCACCTAAAAAAAACCTGGCTGACAGGTCACAGGTGCCAAAGTCAAAGTCGAAAATTTTTAAAAAATACGTTTATTACTTTTTGGAGTAGTTTTATAATAAAGGTTTTCATAAAAGAAGAACGACTTTAAATTATAACTCTCTATTAAAAAATTTTGGGAAAAACGCCGGGGAAACACAACGAAGATATATTTCAAATTTCCACCGAAATATATTAGTAAAAACGATATTAAAATTGAAGGTCTTATTCGAAAAACAAAATCGTTACATCGATCGGATGGGAGCTATTCTAAATTTTTTTTACTTTGTATCTCATGGTCAATTACTGACGCAGTTAGAGACTTGAGGTATGGACCTGCAAGAAGAAGACCTATGCGACGGTTTAGAGAACACTGAAATATTTTAAGTATCTTCCATATCACCTTCTTCCAGTGCAGCATTTAACACGTGAACAAAAGAAACTTCGCTTTCAATTTATTTTCCAAATTTTAAGCCATAAACAAGTTAACGATCCTACCTTGTTTCAAACGATGAACCTACGTTCACTACATCGGGAATTAACCGATGCAATACGCAAAACTGGGCAAGACAAAAACCCAGAAAAACCAAGGAAGGTTTTCCCCTTCAAGTCTGGTGTGGTGTGCTTAACAATAGAATTGTCGGGCAAATATCCCGGGGGGGACCCTTTTAACTGGAGAAAAATATCTCAATCTTCAAAAACGATATTGAGGTTTTTTTAAAAAAAATTCCCAAAACGCCGCGCCGCGCCCCCCCCATGCTGTTCGTCAAGTTGTGCAGTATCTCAATCGCCGATACAATCAGTAGATTGGACGTTATGGCACTTTTAGATGACCAATTAATAGTTGAGATATTAAAATTTTTTGGCACTTTTTTTGGAGTCACTTGAAGAATGTCTTTTCCCCAAAAGGGGGGAAACAAACACGAAAGAAATGAGAAAAAAAAAAGTAAATAAAATTTAAATTTTGTTTAAACCCAAAAAACCTCAAATAATTTTTGGGGATTGAAATTTAAGGAGGTTTTAAAAATCTTTTGAAAAAACGGGGTTTAGTTTTTAAATTTTAGTAATATTATAATTTTTTTTGGAAACCCTTTTTAAAATTTTTTCCCTTTTTAAATTTTTTTAATTTTTTTTTCCTTTTTTGAAATTTTTTCTGCTTTTTTGAAATAATAAAATCATATCTTTTTTTGAAAAATATAATTTAAGCCGTTCTTCTGATAAAAACCTCATCATAAAACTTTTTCCAAAAAATAATAAACGTTTTTTTTAAAATTCTTGACTTTAACAAAAACCCCCCGTGACCTGTGGCAGCCAAGTTTTTTCAGGTAAATTATCCTTATAATATCAGGCAGTTTTTAGACAATTGCAGCAGAACCGCAGAAAAAAAACCCCAGCAACCCCTATATAACCGAATTCCTTTGAAAATCTCTACCTATTGAAAAAAAATATACGGGATATTCTTTTAAAAAAAATACGTCACTCATGCTGTAACTCTTTTTTTTTTTGTTTCAATTTTTTTTCTGATTAGATTATTGAATTCTGGGAAAAAAAATTAACTAAACGGTTATTTTTTTTTTAAAAACATAACAGAGAATTTAAAAAAAATAAAGCCCTGGTTTTGTAAAATGAAAACCCCCCTGTACCTGAGACTCTTTCCCTTTTTAAAAAAAAAAAATAAAAAAACTCTTTTTTTTTTATGCCGCCGGAAAAAAACCTTTTTTTATTGGTTTTTCCAAAAAAAAAAACGAAAGTAAAAACCCTTTTTTCTGGGCTTAAGGTATTTTCTCTTTTCTATAAATGTTTGCTAAAGTATTGGCAAAGCAAATAATTTAAGGGAAATACAGGGGTGGAATTACGCAAAGGCTGAGTAGGCTAAAGCCTAGGGCGGCAAATATTGTGGGTGGCAAATTAACGATTAATTTTTAAAAAAATGTAATTGTAAATTTTACTGATATAATGAATGATTTTGCAGAAAAAAAGTTTCAAAAAAAAAAGTTAGTATAGGGTTCTGTCTATAATTAAATAATACATAGTTCAAGAAAAGATTTTTTGAACTATGTTTTACCATTTTAATTCATATTTTATTTTTATATTGTGACAAATTTTTGTATTAACGAATTGGTTTTAAAATTTTTTCCGTATGATTTTCTTTTTTTTGATTTGTTTAATAAATTTTTCTAAAAATTACTAGTAAAGTTTACATTTTTTTAAGCCAAATTTTTTGTTCTAATGTCCAAAAAAAAATTTTCATGTTAAAAGGGGCAAAAAAAAAACTGGTCCTAAAAAAATATAAAAATGACACAAAAAAAAGGAAAAGTAAATAAAAAAAGGGATTTGAATGAGAGATTTAATAGTGGAAGCAATTAAAAAAAAAATTTTAAAATAGGTATATACCCAACCGTAGATACTCTTAGTTCCTATCAACTAGTTTTAAAAAAGTTGGTAAATTATCTTTAAAAGAGGTTAAAGGACCATCAAGTGCTTTGTATACAGTGTGGCCCAAATTGGGTTTACATGTATGGGTATCCTGGAAACTATAAAAGATAGAAAACTGGTTAAATGGGAAAAGTTGTAGGGTATTTAATTCCAATTTTTAAACCCCCTTAAAGAACTTTTTTTTTTTTTTTTTATTAAAAAATTTTTAAAAAAAAAAAAAAATTTTTCTTTTTAAAACGTCCTGTATTTTTTTTATTTTAAAATATTTTTAAAATCTGTAAAAATATTATTAGGGCAACTTTTTAACGCATCCCTGCATTTATTTTTTAATTTCGACGTTTTGGTTCTGAGATACTATCATCAACTTCTTTTTTCTTATGGCGGTCATTTTGTTTTAACCCTTTATTAAAAAGATTTTTTTTTAAATAGTGCCTAGCACTCCATAAATATATTTTATTTTTATGTTAAAAAACGACAAAGTTCATTTTTCGCCTAGTTATTTGGAACTGTATTCTGAGAGACAAAGACAAGTGTAAGACTATTTGCTAGGCTTGTTATGAACCTTAAAACTCATGGAATTTTAAAAAAAACCCGCCCAAAAAAAATTTTCGATTTTCCCAATTTGCTTTTGGGGGGTGGAATCGGCGTGGTCAAAACCCCTTTTTTAAAAATTTTTAGAATTATTAAAAAAATTTTACTCTTCAGCTGTCATAAAAAAGGGAGCGAGTAATAATTTTTTTTTCGATTTTAAAAAAAAAAAAGTATGCAGTCGGGTAGAGAATTGAAAAATAGAAAGATTTTTGCTCTTGCCAAAATTTGGGTTTCTCGCTTTGGGGGACGCGTACGTTTTTGGAAATCGGTGAAAAATGCGAAATGGGGGTCGAAAAACAAATGTTGCACCAGTTTTGGGGGAGTTTTTTAACCTCTGTCAAAAAAAATTTTTACATTTGTCAAAATTGCGACCTGTGCGTGTGTCCTACGATTTTAAAAAAAATTAAAAATTCCCAAAAAATTTTTTTTATTAAGATGGAAAAAAGTTTTTTTTAAAAGCCCCAGCAACTTTTAAGGGGTTAAAAAATGCAAAATTTGAGTATACAGGGTGTGTCAAAAAATAGTTTTTTTGAGATGTAAATTTTTTTTAAATTTTTTTTGAATTTTTTTTGGAATTGGGGGGAAGGAATAAACCCCAAAAAAAATTATCAAAATTTTTCTTTAAAAAAAATGGCCCCCTTGGGCGTGGTTTAAAAATTTTTTTTTTTTTTTGAAAATTTTAAAAAAAAAAAGTCCCCTATCAGATAGAGAATAAAAAAATATTTCGATTTTACTCTTGACGAAAATTTGATTGCCGTTTCCCAGACGCATACCTATAAGAAAAGGGGGTGAAGGAGCGCGAAATCTATGGTCGAAAAAACAAACTAGAAATCGTCTTTGAAGGTTATAACACCTTGAAAAAATAAAATTTTAATTTTTTTTTAAAACTGCCCCCTGTAGCTGTCACAATAGGATTTTTTCAAAATTAAAAATTTCCCCTCAAAATTCTATTTTACAAGAGGAAAAAAAAATTTTTTTATGCTAGCCTACTATTTTTTGGGGGGGGAATTTTCCGAAAATAAAAAAAATCAAATATAGGGGGTGTCGAAAAAATTTTTTTTTTTTTGAATTTTCAATTTTTTATTTTTTTTTTTTTTTTTTTTTTTTTGAATTCTCCATAAAAAAAAAACCCGGGGAATAAGAAAAAAAACCCCATCAAAATATTTAAAACAAAAAAAAGAAAAAAATCGCAAAATTTTTGATACACCCTGTATAATTTCCGTTTTACATTTTAACTCCACATGACGATACTAATATAAACCAAAATTTTTTTTTTCGAATAGGTTAATAAATAAAATTACTACGAATTTTTAAATTTTAAAAAAAACAAAAAATTAATTAAAAATTCCGGCCCCCAATTTTTCTATAAAAGTAATAATCTACCATAGATTTATCCTTTTTCACCAAATTTTCAAATCTCTAAATTCGTACATAGAGCTGCTAAAATTTTTTTAAAAATTTATTGAGAAAAATAATTTACCCCAATTTGAAATCGATTATCTACTTTTTGAAACACCCTGTATAATTCGAAAAATTTTTTTAAAATAACCTACATTAGCATATATACCTTGCACCAGAATTTCATCGATATAAATTCATAAATAAAATTACTATGAATTTTTTTAATGTTTAAACAAAAAAATTAATAACAATTTTTTGATACACCCTGTGTCATACATAGTAATATTCTACATTAGCATATATACCTTTTACCAAATTTTCATTGCTTTAAATTCATAAATAGAGCTGCTAGAATTTTTTTTTTTTTACTCCTCTTTGAAATTAATTTACCACTTTTAGTAACATCCTGTATTATTTAAATAAATTTTAAAATAATCTACATTAGCATATATACCTTACATCAGAATTTCATCGATATAAATTCATAAATAAAATTACTACGAATTTTTTTTTAATTTTTAAAGATAAAAATTAATTAAATTTTTTTTGGCACCCTGTATAATTTCTGGGGCCCCAGTATTAATCTACACCACCGTATATACCTTCCCCAAAAAATTTTTATCTTTTTAACTTTATAAATAAGGCTAAAAAGATTTTTTTTAAATTTTCATTTTAAAAATTTTTTTATTACGCTTTTTTTGTAACACCCTGTAAAATTTTTTTAAAACTTATGTAACCACATCGCCTCCAACACATTTCCGCAAAATTTTTTTTTTTTTAACTTTATAAATGAAGAAGTTTTTTAATGTTCAAATTCAAGGTTTTTTTGTAATGTTGTGGGGGGGGGGGGTCTTAGAAGCAGCTTTCTACCTCTACTACGATGATGAAAAATAATAAATATAGTTTTTTTAGAAATTTTCCATTTTTTTAATTTTTTTTTTAACAAAGGGGTTTAAAAAGGTTTATTTTTATATCTCTTTTTTTTTGTCCAATCAAAAATTTTTTTAAAACTTTTTATACAGGGTATGTTAAAAGCATACTTTTTTGTTATATGAATTTTTATGTATCTTGTATAGTTATGGAGATAATATTGTTTTTTTTTTAAATTAAAAAAATTTATATCTCAAAAACTATGAAAGCTACACGAAATTTTATATGACTTAAATTATGTATTTTTACAACATCTTTTTTAAATTTATTATATAACTTTATTGCGTAAATTCAATACTTTTCGAGTTATAATTAAAAAAAAGTAACTTTGGTATTATATTAGGGTTTTATATATATATATATATATATATATATATATATATATATATATATATATATATATATATATATATATATATATATATATATATATATATATATATATATATATATATATATATATATAAAAAATATATATATATATATATATATATATATATATATATATATATATATATATATATATATATATATATATATATATATATATATATATATATATATATATATTTTATATATATATATATATATATATATATATATATATATATATATATATATATATATATATATATATATATATATATATATATATATATATATATTTTATATATATATATATATATATATATATATATATATATATGGTAAAAAAAAAAAATATAAAAAAAAATTATTTTTGGTATTTTTTTTTAAAATTTTTATGTTTTAAAATAAAATAAATAAAATTAATTATTTATAAAAAAAAAAGCCCTGAAATTTATGTAAATAAAAAAATATATTTTTTTTTAATTTTTGGGGCTGAATTTTTTTTCTCAAAAAAAACATTTTTAGATAATTTAAAAAGCTTCATTTTATATTATATAAAATTTTTTTATTTTTATAGTTTTTGAGATATTCCCAAATTTTTTTTAAAATTTAAAAGAGATTTTCTCAGAAATTTTTTAAACTAAAAAAAATTTTTTTAAAACAAAATTTTTTAGTTTTACAAGACAAGATACTTTTCGAGTTATAATCAAGAAACCGATTTTTTGGGTTTTTTTTTTTTTAAAAAGAGCGCAAATTATAATTTTTTTATTATTTTTTTATTTTTTTTTTTTTTTTGTTTTTTTTAAAAAAAAAGGAAATTTTGGGGAATTAAAAAAATAAAAAATAATGTTTATAAAAGAAACTCAAAAAAAAACGTAAATAAAAAAAAATTTTTTTTTTTTTGGGGTTGAACTTTTTTTTAAAAATATATTTTTTTTTTTTGTATCCCCTTTTTTTTTCGTAGAAAAAAAAATGTATAAAACCCTTTTATATATAGAAAAATGTTAGAAGCTTCATTTTATGTTATATAGAATTTTTTTATCATTTATAGTTTTTGAGATATTAATGATTTTCTTTAAAGTTTAAACGTCAATATCTCAAAAAATGTTAAAGTTACAAAACATTTTATTTAACATAAATTGTATATTTTTATAAATACCTTTTTTTATGTTATATAATTCTTTTGTCTAAATGTAATACTTTTTGAGTTTTTTTTATCAGATCGAAATTTTAAAAAATACTTAAAAAAATTTGGGTTTAAATTTTTTAATTTTCTATTTGTTGAATCAAAAAATTTCTAACAACTTTGTATTAGCAAATTTATTAGTGTTTATTTTTAGTTATATAACATTTTTTAATATCTTTTTTTTAGATTTTGAGATATTAATTATTTAAATAATCTTTACATACAAATAACTCCTATAGTGACGTCATATGGGTATTATTTTTTTTTTTTGGTTTTTTTTTTTTCAGATTTTGGGAGTTTTGGGGGGTTAAAAAAAAAAATTTGAAAAAATAAAAAAAACTTAAAAAATTTAGTAAATATATTTTTTTTTTAAATTTTTTTTCCCCTTTTTTGGCTGAGTTTTGCTCAAAAACACATTTTTAGTTATATCTCCTTTACTATTTTTTCCTAGAAAAAAATGTATATAACTCTTTATATAGACAATATAAAAAACTTTATTTTATCCCCTTTAAAATTTTTTTGTATCTTTTTTAGTTTTCAAGATATTCCCAATTTTCTTTAAAATTTAAAACGTAAAAAACTCAGAAACTTTTAAAATTTTTAAAAAAAAAAATTTTATGAAAAAAAAAAGTTTAGTTTTACAAGACTTTTTAATTTAAGTTATATAAACTTTTCGTCTTAATGCAATACTTTTTGAGTTATAATCAAAAAATCGTTTTTTTTGGGTTTTTTTTTAAAGCCCCGGAAAAAGCGAAAGTATTAATTTTTTTTTTTTTTTTTTTTTTTTAAAATTTAAAAAAGGGTTTTGGGGTAAAAAAAAATAAAAATAATATTTATAAAAAAAAAACTCAAAAAAAAAACACGTACATAAAAAAATTATTATTTTTTTCCTATTTAAAATTAATTTTTTTCAAAAAAATATTTTTAATTGATTTCCTTTATTATTTATCGTATAAAAAATTTTGTATATAACGTTTTACATAGATAATGTTAGAGGCTTTATTTTATGTTATATATAATTTTTTGTCCCCTTTTTAGTTTTTGAGATATTAATAAAATTTTTTTTAAAATTTAAAAAAAGTCAATATCTCAGAAGCTATTAACGTTAAAAAAAAATTTATATAACATAAATTATGTATTTTTATAAATCCTTTATTTATGTTATATAATTTTTTCGTCTAAATGTAACACTTTTCAAGTTTTAATGATTAAATCGAAATTTTCGGAATACTTGAAAGTTTAGGTTAAGTTTGTAATTTTACTATTTATCCAATCCAAAAAATTTGAAAATATTTTTATAGAAAATTTAATGCTCTTTAACTTTGGTTATATAAAACTTGTCATTAGCTGTTATAGTTTTTGAGATATTAATTATTTAATTAAGTGTCTACATACAAAAAATCCCTATGATGACGTCTTATGGGTATTCATTTTTTTTTTAAATTTTTTTTTTTTTTTGAAAATTTTGGGTGATTTATATTTAAAACAAAAAAAAAAAAATTTTTAAAAAAAAAAAAATGTGTTAATAATTTTTTTAATAGTTTTTCCAATTATTGGTTGGATTTTTTTTCCCCAAAAAAACATTTTTTTTTATATCTCTTTTTTTATTCATCGTATAAGAAATATGTATATAAATTTTTTAAAACATAATATATAGGGCTTTATTTCATGTCAAAAAAATTTTCTGTATCTGTTATATTTTTTTTAGATATTGCTGATTTTTTTTTAGAATTTAAAACGTCAATATCTCAAAAACTAAAAAAAATAAAAAAAAATTTTTATTTTTAAAAATTTTCTTATTATGACAAGGCTTTTTAATTTTAGTTATATAAACATTTTGCCTAATTGCATTACTTTTCGAGTTATAATCAAAAAACCCAAAATCCAGTATTTTTTAAAGGAAATTGGGATAAAAATAAATAAAAAATAATATTTTTATAACAAAAAATCTCAAAAAAACACGTACATAAAAAAATATTATTTTTTTCCTATTTGGACTTAATTTTTTGGTCAAAAATATATTTTTAATTGTATCTCCTTTATTATTTATCGTATAAAAAATATGTATATAACCTTTTACATAGATAATGTTAGATTAATGGAAAATGAGCGAAAAATACTTTTTTTTATTTTTGATTTTATTTTGAAAATGTTGAATGATTTAAGATTAAAATAAATAAAATAAACTATTTATTACAAAAAATGTCAAAAAATTACGTAAATTATATTTTTTTTAATTTTTTTTTTATTTGGACTGATATATTTGCCCAAAAACATTTTTTTTTATATCCCCTTTTTTAAATTTGCCCCCAAAAAATATGTATATAACTTTTTATATAGACAATATAAACAGCTTTATTTTTTTGTCATATAAAATTTTTTGTATCTTTTTTTTAGATATTAACTTTTTTTTTTTTTAATATGAATGTTAATATCTAAAAAAATGTTGAATTAAAAAAAAAATTTCATTAAAAAATTGTGTATTTTTATAAGACCTTTAATTTAAGTTATATGACTTTTTCTAAAAACAACAATTTTCAAGTTATAATCAAAAAACCAATTTTTTAATTTTTTTTAAAATTTAAACCCACTTGGAAAATTTTTGAAAAAATTTTTTTAAGTTAATATTTCAATAACAATAAAAGTTACAAAAAATTTATATAATATAAATTATGTTTTTTTTTAAAACCTTCATTTTAAGTTATATAACTTTTCTGTCTAAATGCAATTTTTTAATTAAAAAATCAAAAAAAATAAAATTTCTTTTTTTTTAATATGGAATTTTAAAAGAAAATTACCAAAACCCAAATTTAAAAAAATTTTTTACTTGAAATTTATTAAAATATATTCTATGAAGTGCGTGGCCAAAAGGCCCCAAATTTTAAATATATTTATAAATTTGTATTCACTTATATATATATATATATATATATATATATATATATATATATATATATATATATATATATATATATATATATATATATATATATTTATATATATATATATATATATATATATATATATATATATATATATATATATATATATATATATATATATATATATATATATATATATATATATATATTTCAAATACATCAGGACCCCTTTAAAAAAAACTAAAAAAAAAAAATTTTAAAAAAAATATAAATAGAAAAATAAATAAATAGTAAATAATAATTTTTAACCAAAATAATTACTCTAAAAAAATACAAATTTCAAACTTTTTTTAAATTTTTTCAACTTATAGGACCTTTTTATAAAAAGTCTAAAATATTCCGGGTTCGTCCGCCAACCAGTTGCAATCTCAATCAAGCCTCTGATGGAACATTTTAATTAGAGATGGACGGGTACCCGGTGTGGATCCGGTCGGCGCTGCCGGGTAATTAGGTCTAAGATCAAATTTTAAAAAAGTTATTTCAAAACCGGACATTTATTTTAATTAAGCATGAATCAGTGGAAGAATTAATATTTATAATTAAATTATGGTGACAAAATACCTAAAAGCTGTTCAGCACGATCCGGGTACCCGGCTACCCAGCATAAGCTTGCACCGGGTACTCGGTTGCCGGGTACCCGGTAAAAGTAGGATTCGGTGCATCTCTAATTTTAATACTAAACCGACGTCGTCGACTCGAATAGCTGCCACTGATATTTATACCAAGGAGTACCATTCAGGGTCCTCCGAAAAAAATATGGTCCATTTCAGCCTACTATTGTTCAAGGTTTAAGAGATACAGACTACCCAAGACGATTATAATTTTCATACTGGTTTGTAAAGCAATGTTAAGAAGTACCCAATTTCAGCAGGAATATTACTATTTGGACACGAAACGTTTTTCAGCTACTGTGAAGTATTTAACAGACATAACTGTTATTTTTTGGCCACTGAGGATCCTCCTAAATTGGTCGAACGTAGGCTACAAGTAAGATTTTGATTTAATGTATGGTGCGGTATGTACGGTAAGTTAATAATCCAGTCCACACAATTATTTTAAAGTCAAATGGTATAATAGATAATTAATCACCTTTTAAACCATTTATTTATAATAAGCATATACTAACAGGCTAAAGGTATTTAAACCTAGAGAACAAGTACTGAATGATGTGTGGTTCAACGGGGGGGGCCCCCAATAATACTCGGGACTTAAAAAACTACTAACACCAGTGTTTAACAAAAGGTTTCGCAAACGGCGGCCCCGAAATTGGGCTAGGTCCCCAGATATGTTAAAAATAAGGGAGAGTTTAACCCCCCCGCAACTATAGAACAATAAGGACAGAGTTCATGGGATGTCTTAAATATTAAAAAAAAAATCCCTTCCCAAGGTAACTAAAAAAGTTTTTAAAAAATGTGAAAAATGCATAAAAAAAATGGCCCACATTTTAATATTTAAAAATATTATAGTTAAAAGTATTTTAGGTTATTTTTAAAAAATTTTTAAAAAAAAAGTAAGTATAAAAATTGTAGAGAAGCAGCGATAGAACAATATTTAGGATGTTAATAGTAATTGTTTGTACGACAAATAGCCTCCGTAGTCATGGCCAACTCAACGAAAAATTAACTTTTTCGTTTTTTGACATAAAAACAAAATATTTTTATAAAGTGTTATGCATTATTTTAATGAAAAACAAATGTTCTTTTTAATTAAGCAAAAAAAAAATGGCCGCTATAAGAAAAAAAGATGTTGGTGATGGTATCTTAGAACCGAAACGTCGAAATTAAAAACTGAATGCATGGATGCGTTGCACTTAAAAAGTTGTCCTTATAATGCTTTTTACAGATTTTAAAAATATTTTGAAATAAAAAAATACAGCACTTTTTCGAAAATCCTACTTTCTGATTTTTTCAAAATACCTCAAAACCAAAAAAAGATAAAATTGTTCTCTAAGCGGCATTGGGGTTTGGAATTAAAAACCCCTAATTTTCCCATTTAACCAATTTTTTTTTTTCATAGTTTCCCCAAAAACCATTATGTATACCCAATTTGGGCCCCACTCTATAGGTATATTATATCCTAACAAAAAGTTGTAAACTTTAATTAATGGTACCTAGTTTGGGTTAATAATTAAATAGGTAATGTAAAGATTCGTTCAAGTGTTTTATTTATTTTAATGAGTCAATAAAAGGTGGATGAACGAATCCAATAAAACCTCCCTTGGTTTATTTCACTAAAACTTGACTTGTGGTCAACGCTAATAAATTCAATACGTTTATTTACGTAATATTGACAATTATTTTTATTGTTTTCCTGCATATTAATAAAAATATATTAAAAAAATATGTATAACTGATAACG